>PVIW01003773.1:0-33635 GCA_004026585.1 Noctilio leporinus
TGACCACTGCAGGCCTATTCCTTGTATTCATACACTTGGTTCTGTTTTGCTTGTTGTTAGTTTTGCTCATTATTGTCCCGTAATGGGTGAGAACATATGATACCTGCCCTTCACTGACTGGCTTATTTCACTAAGCATAATATTCTCCAGTTCCATCCATGTTGTTGCAAAGGGTACAAGTTCCTTCTTTCTTTCTGCCCGTTGTGTTTTGTTTGTTCATTTATACTGTCCTTTAGGTTCCATGTATATGTGAAATCATATGGTGTTTGTCTCTCTGACTGATTTCACTAGCAAAATACCCTCCTTGCACCCATGGTGTTGCAAATGGTGAGATTTTGTTCATTTTTTGTGGCCAAGTAATATTCTATTCTATATGTATTCCACTATGTTTTTATCCACTTGTTTATTGGTGGGCATTTGGGTTGACTCCATAGCCTGGCTTTTGAAAATAACAACTAACATAGGGGTGCATGTATTCTTTTGAATTAGTGTTTTAAGTTTCTTCAAATATATACCCAGAAGTGGAATCTCTGGATCAAAAGGCAGTTCCAGTTTCAATTTTTTTTTAAGATTTTATTATTTTCAGAGAGAGAGAGAGGAAGGGAGAGGCAAAGAGGGAGAGAAACATCAATGTATGGTTGCCTTTCACCTGCCTCCAGCTATGGACCTGGCTTGCAACCTGGTTATGTGCCCTGGCTGGGGAATCAAACCAGTGACCTTTGGGTTCACAGGCTGGCACCTTATCCACTGTGCTGCCAGTCAGGGCCAGTTTTCATTTTTTGAAGAAACTGCTTTCCACAGTGGCTATACTAACCATCATCCCCACCAACTGTGCATGAGGTTTCCCTTTTCTACAAATCCTCTCCAATACCTGTGGTTTGCTGCCCAGCCTTTTATCAAAAGTCCTGGACCAAACAGCGTTTGTGGAAGTTAACTTGAGTGATGTACAGCCTGGTCATTTCTGCAAATACTCTGTGAACCTTGTCCTTATCCCCCATTCCCAGTTCCCACTCCCCAACTCAGGCTTTCAGTGCACTTGACTTTGGGACCAACCCCTTTGGTTAGACAGACAGACAGTAGGAGACATACCCTCCCTCCTCCTTGCATTTGTTGTAGGAACAATGCTGAGAATGTTCTCTTTATCAGTAAGTCTTCCCCAAAGGAAGACCCTGCACAGAGGGATTTCCTTCTGAACCAGCTCTGGTTTCCCTCCTAACAAACAGCTGGACCTGTCCATGATGGAAACTGTGGCAGTACCCACCATTTCCTTTCTGTACAGCAACCGGGAAACAAAGAGTCTTCATTTTAATGTGTATAAACTATAGTAAGTCTGTGGGCATTTAAACTCCATCTTTCATTTTATTCTTTTTTTCAGTATCTTGAGTTTTACTTACAAATATATATATATATGTGTGTGTGTGTACATATATACATACGCACATATATATATGTTTACCATTTACTGTATGCATTTGTAAAAGCTTTCATTTCCTCAGAGGGTTAAAGCTCAATAGGGATTCTTTTCTCAACTTTTTTTTTTTTTTTTAATTTTATTGTTGTTGAATTACATCCATCCCCTTTTTGCTCCCCTCTGTCCCCCTCCCCACCCACCCATTCCCCTCAAAGTCAATCCCACCTGTTGTCCATGTCCATGGTTCCTTTATACTAGGTTCTTGTCTAAGCTGCTCCCCTTCTTTGCCTCTGCCTCCCCCCTCCCCCCAACCCCATTCCCCCTGACCACTGAAGGCCTATTCCTTGTATTCATATACTTGGTTCTGTTTTGCTTGTTGTTAGCTTTGCTCATTATTGTCCCGTAATGGGTGAGATCATCTTTTCTCAACTTTTTATGCTAATAAACAGTACCAATATACAGAAATCTTGAAAGAGTAGTTCAGTAAACACCCAAGTGACTTTTTACCTAGATTCCCAATTTTCTTACAGTTTGCCACTTTGCCATATTTGCCATATATATATATATATTTTTTTTCTCCTCTGAATCTTTTAAAAACAGCTTATTCCTAAATAGTTCTGTTTAAATCACCTAAGAAACCAGCACACTCTCCTACATAAGCATAAAATCAATATTACCACCAAGAACCTTCCCAGTAATTCAAAAATATCTAGCATGTGGTTCACATTTACTTTTTTCCCACTATTTCCCACTAGTGATGTTCTCTCTATATGCCTTTTTTATTATTAAGTTGACTTTTTGAAGAAACCAACTAGCTGTCCACAAAATATCCTATGTTTTGTCATTTTCTTGTGATGTTGAACCAGATTCCCACCTTTATTTCTGTGAACCGAGATTATTGCCTAAAGGCGAGGTTGAAGTGGTAATACTTAATTGGTGGTGCTATGTACTTCTTATTACATTATCAGCAGAAGCCACATAATGCCAGGTTGTTCCACTCATACAGCTTCGATCACTTAGTCAAGGTGATGATTGGCAATCACATCTTTCTCTTATAAAGGTGTGTTTATACCTATAAAGTGAGCATGTAGTTTGTGAAGTGCTACTTTGGCACCATGTTTTGCCAGTCATCATCCACCTACCATTTTTAGCATCATTGATGATCTTTCCCCAAACCGATTATATCATTGGTACTGCCAAGTAATTTTCTAATGATCAATTATTCCATGTACTTTATGGCATTTTTCTATAAGGAAATTTTTCTTGATTAAATAGAAGTGAATTACAGTTCTTTAAAAAGATAGGGTCATCATTTAATTTCCCTGTAATATCAACTTTCAAAATAAGTTTCTAGAATAATAGTTGTTTTCAATGTTGGTTTCTATTCTTTTTTTTAGCTCTCACTATGGATTTAGGCTTTTTTCTATGTAAAAATTTGCTGCTGTTGTTGTTATTGATGCTCAGATTATCTGTGTTAACAGTTGTAGCTCCATATTATCTCTGACTGCCTCTTTGCTTTCCAGCTCAAAAAGCTGCCTCTGATTCACCTTGCACTTGACCGACTGGCTTCCTTCCGTGGGAATGGTATTTAGAAACCAGTCTGGGTGCTTGGAATGGTCACACACACTCCTGTGTGTCTCTGCTACTAGGCCCTCAAGGTGGACAGAGATAGGAAATATGTGTTTCTACAGTTGAGCTCCTGTTGATATTTCCAACTCAAATTTGACATAAAGTTTTTCTTAACTTGAGTTTAATGTGTATTTATTGGCTTACATTAAAAATCTTGGCTTTTAATAAATGATACGGATGTTTCCTGTATCCTAATATTATGTATAACATAGTTACAAAATTTCAATACCAGTATTTCTGCTAAGAGAAAAACTACTCAGCAAAGTTTTAAAAAATTGTTGCAGATGGTTTTCCTTTATAGCCTCCTTATTTGAAAGCTACTTGCAATAAGTAACCTGTATGATTTTATTACCACTTTAATATACAGTTTGAGTTTGTTTTCAACTATATGGTATGTGTATTTTCATTTTTTATTTAATTTGCAAAAATTGAAGTAATATTTTTTAAAAGATACACATACTTAAAAAAGTAGTCCCATATTTTTCTTTACCTTTCCACACATAGCCCCTGCAGGTATGTGTTTATTATTTCCTAGTTTATTCTTTCAGTTTTTTATTTGTATTCTTATACAAATACAGTCTAATACACTTTTTCATTTACTGTATCTTGGAGATTGTGTAATGATATAGATTTAAAATAACAATAACAAAAAACTTCTGTTCATGTAATGTTCAGTAAAATTTCTGCTTACCACAAGTTAAGCCTGAGTTTCAAAAGAATAATATGAAAGTCTAAAACTATAAATTATCAGTAAGTCTTTGATTATAATTAATACATACATTAAAATTTTAAAATGTTTATACAGCTTTGGACTTTGGAACTCAATAAAAGTTGTCATTTATTGTTCAAGTTACCATATAAATGGCTATTGGTAATTTCTCAGAACTTGAGAGAGCCTCTTTGAGAAGTTAATGGTGATCCTTGTGGGTTAGAGCTAAAATTTGTGTATGGAGAGGTATATAGATGTGATACTAAGAGTTTTCATTGCTTACCTATAAAAACAGGGATATGTGAAATACTTCCTTGGAAACTAGTCAATTAAATCTCAGACTTAGCACATTTTATAACCTTACAACTTTTCTTTCTCTGGAAGGGGAGAGCATATTAGTGCTTTTGGATTGTATATAGTCCTTACCAACAGCCTCTTAAATGCCAGATCTAGTAGACACTTGACCTTTTTTTAACACCTGACACTTTCCCTTAACTCCTCATCGTCTTGGCTTCTGTGGTATCAGCAAAGCTCAGGTTTTCCTTCTGGTTCTGTGAACTTTCAGCCTCCTTTCTCTGCAGTGTAGGGAAGTGTCGAGATAGACCTTGGAATTAGATGAGGATCTGACTTTGGCTTTACCATTTATTAGTTGCCTGTACCCAGGTTAGTCAATCAACTTTCTGGATTCATTTTTTCTTTCAATGGGACAAATAATACCTTTCCTATTACCTTATTATTGGGAGGCTCAAATGAAATGATGTTCAATTAAATTGCGAAGTATTGACATGTATTATATAAGTCATTTTTCCTAAGTGTAAAAAGTTTCTTATAGTTAATAATTTGGAATATAGATAATGTATAATTATATTTGATATGAGAATACTTACCCCAGAAGAATCCCCTTCCAGGTTTGACATGCTCAGTAACTAGAATGTCCTTCATCCTTTCATATTGCAGCCACTTTCACTGTTGGATGGCCTTTCCCTCCTCTACCTCCTACCATTCTTTTTTCTTTATTGCCAACCATTTCTAATACAAGTCCCCTGTGTGGGAGCTCTCCACCACCACTGCGCAGACTCACCCCGCCTACAGCTGGGGACTCCATAGAGCCCTGCCCAGGCTCTCATTCTCATCTCACTCCCTGAGGGTCCCCACGGCTCCACTCATGCGCCTGCCACTGTAACCCCATGCCTCTCTGGGATCCGCTCTCCATCTCTGGAAGCCTCTTGAGCTTTGATTCCAGTAATATTAACCAACACTGTGGCTTGTAAACTGAGTACCACATGCTGTCCTGTAGCTCAGGGTGTCTTACTCCCTCACTGAAGGGAACTCCAGCCCCTGGCCTAGGCTGTTGTGTGTCATCTAGGCAAGTGCTGTTCCTTGTCACTAGGAAACCAAAAGGATCACCATCACTTGAGAGCTTTCTTTTTAAAAGATTTTATTCATTATTTTCAGAGAGAAGGTCGAGGAGGAAGGAAGAAAGGGAGAGAAGCATCAATGTATGATTGCCTTTCACCTGCCTCCAGCCACAGACCTGGCTAGAGACCTGGCTTGCAACCTGGTTATGTGCCCTGACTGGGAATCAAACCAGCGACCTTTGGGTTCATAGGCTGATGCCTAGCCACTGAGCCAGCAGCCAGGGTAACTTGAGAGCTTTTTTCAGGCCCTACCTTAAATCTACTGAATCAGAATATCTGGGCATGGGACAAGTTTTAGTGAGTGACTTGAAGGCACACAAAGGTTGAAAACCATCACAAACATCCGAGGTTAGAAATCTAAATGTCCTTTTCCATAGAAACAGTGTCATTTTTAGTTATTCAGTGTTATGCTTCATTAGTTTATGGTTTAGTAAAATTTTCCAGTTGAGCCTGTGAGTGGATCTCATGTTTTGGTTGAAATGCACGTTAAGTTAATCAGTCATCTACTTTACAAACTTTTTGGATTATAGCCCTTTAGAAATGTATTAGTAAGTTAGTATTTTGAAAATGTAGGATATAAAAATTTTGCAGTATTTTTATTTACTGATTAAGTCATACTTAGTGGCAATGCAGAAAGGATATGTTGCAACCAGCACGCAAAAACATGTGCAATTTAAAAATGTAATGAAATGAAAATTAGGTTTATGGCCCTTTTTATGAAGAAAAATTCTTCCTCCTGATTTCCTGTGTCATGCTCCTGGTTCCGCTATTAAAATTCTTTCTCAGCCATTTAGAACCTATTTCTGAGTATATCCAGTATTCTGGAACAGTGGATTTATTTTATTCTCTAGATTGAAATGCAGTAAAAAGGTAAACAGCTCATTTTGAGTATGTGGAGTTTCCAGCAATTTCTGAGACTTATGAAAAACCCTCTATATCTCAGGGTCATGATTGGGAATAGTGATTAGCTCTCCTCAGTTGCTAAATTTCTAATAAATGAACATTTTGCTGTCTCCTTAGAATAGGCTTCAGGAATAGTTCTCTATATTAGTTTAACATGTATTTGTAGACTATAGCTTTAAAAAAATCCTCCTGATAAATGTTGATTAGCTCAATTGGATGTTCAGGGGACTAAGTATGCCTAACCTGTAACTCTCAGAAATATATCTCAGATACATTTTTTAGGTCATAACTGTCAAGCTTTTGCTATTTTTGAAAAGCGTCTCTTTTACTACTGAGGACAGGTTTCTAGAGAGGTTTTTTGTTTTTTTGTTTTGTTTTGTTTTTTAGATTTTATTTATTATTTTCAGAGAGAGGGGAAGGGAGGGAAGCAGAGAGGGAGAGAAACATCAGTCTCACCTGCCTCCAGCTGGCTTGCAACCTGGTTATGTGCCCTGGCTGGGAATCAAACCAGCAACCTTTGGGTTAGCAGGCTGGTGCCCATCCACTGTGCCACCAGCCAGGGCTTAGAGATTCTTGAGCTTGTGGTAGAATTATAATCCTATATTCCTATTTCTCCCCTGAGGTCAACCTTTCATTCAGTAGGTATTTAACTCCCTGCTGTATGGAGCAGGTGCTCCCCTGAGAATACAAAATCAAATAAGATTCTATCTCTGCCTTTCAGGTACGGACTTATTACTATAGTAATACTACAAATGAGTGTGTATGAGAGCTGGGTGTTGTTAGACTTAACCAGCAATTGATAGCCACCCAAGGGCAATTTATAGTGTATTGGGGTTACCCTATATTTCAAGAAGAAATGGGTATTGGGAATAGTTGGAAATAGGGTAGAGACTCAAACTCCACTGAGATTCTCTTAAGCTGCTTCATTTTTCTTTTGTCTCTTTTGTCTTCCCCCTACCTTTTTCTCTCTTTCATTTTCCGTGGAAGCACCTTAAAGACTCAACTGGAGTCAGGTGGTCATCTCCAGACAAATCAGTGATGGACGGGGAACAAACTGTATCAGTGAGATGGGGAGGGTAGGAGGGAAAGGCAATGTCTGCAAGAACGGGGTCTGAACAGATAAAACACGTATCTCTCCGCCAGGTCTTTGCTAAACAGTTCCCATTCCTTTATCTCTTAATCTGTACGGTGACCCAAGTTTATAGCTAAAGAAATTCAGTTTTAGAAGCTGACTTCCCTAAGTCACTCAACCAGTAAGTGATAGAGCTAGGAAACTAGTTCCAGGCTTCTGGGGATCTTCATCAGTGTCACCACTAACTCCTGAATGGTTGCATTGCAGTGTTTTAAAAACTACAATAAAGCAACCTTAAAACAATGTGATGCTTAAACTGAGTGTTCAAGGACAAGGGGGCATTTGTGAGACAAGAAAAAGTTAGATTGTTCTAGGTGGAGGGAAAGACCTGTGTGAGGAAATGGTGGTGCATGGAACATGGCTTTCCATAAACCATGGGCTGTAGTTTATGGCTCAGAACAGGGGGTGTGAGGAGAACGGATAGGGAGGCCAAGGAGATGGAGACAGGCCTGACCGTGAAGACCCTTGTGTGGCAAGCTAAGGCATTTCCATTTTATTCTGAAATCACTGGAGTCTGTTGGATGGAATTTGATCGTGCGAAAGACATTGCCATATCTATGAGTGGGAAAGGACATTCTGGTCATAGTGTACAGGCTTTATTTATTGTGTGTATCTGGGCGAACCTAGGCAGGAGGGTTATGTGGTGGTGTTTGGAGGATGTGAGGAAGGCCTGAATAAGGCATGGGACATGGGGGATGTTAGTCATAGTTGTCAAGTAGAACCTACTGACTAGTAAGAGGCCGGGACAGGGGTGTTCCTTGGAATTCTTAATCTACTAAGACAGGAACACCGAAAGGAATATCATATCTGAGACAGGTAGAGAGCAGGTGGAAGGAAAAATGAGTACGAGTTTGGGCAGCTTGAATGTGTGCAGTGTGCAAACGCATATACCTGATGGCAATCAGAAATACAGGTCAGACAGCGCACAGATCTGACCTGGAGATAGGATACGGAAGTGCTTAGCGCTTAGATCTTCAGGGCAGCCTTGGAAGTAGAGAAGAGCTCCCAAGGAAAGCCAGGCAGGAAGAAAAACCAGATTGGGAACCTCAGGGAACAGCAGTATTTGAAGTTCACTTGCAACCCCCAGGTTAAAGGGCTGGTTGGGATGGGAAGTTTCATCATCCTTCCATTTCAATTGCTATATGTCAAATACGATTTACCAGCTATCAGAGAATTATCGAGCAAAACAAGTACTGCTCTAAAGCTATGTTCCATGTGAATTAATTTTAGCTCTGAAGGCAATTGAGGTTTTGCATTAATTGGAGGTGGGGGTGGGAACAATTATAGACCCAACAGTTGGAAAGGAATTTTTAGAACCTTCTCGTTCAATGTGGAGATCCTCAAAGTATCCGTGAAAGGTGGCAAACCAGCTTTTGGACATTTCAAGTAAAGAGAACTCCCACTTTCTGAATGAATTCGTTGCATTGCGGCACAGCTTTACACTGATGGTGCCTGAGTTGCCTGTCTGCTACCTACCTCTGGGTCTCCCTTTGGCCTCTGGGTTTTCCCTCCTGCACAGCAGTGTTTCAGTGTTGGGACAGAGGGGCGCCCTGGTCCTCCAAGCCGCTTGTGGTAGACTGTCCCTGTGAGCAGAGATTGTTACTGAGTGAACACTTGGTCTCAGGCAGAAGGTGGAGTTCAGGTGAAGGTTCCACCCAGGGAGGCACTGTCAGGTCCTAGAGTTTTGGACCAGAAGATTTTGATAGTGGGGAGACAGCCTCTGGTCTAGTGAAGGACGTACTCGGAGCTTTCAGGAGATGTGGCACGCTTTATTGCAGGCAGCAGGTTTACGACCACACTGGTCGGGCAGCTAGAGTGTTGGTGTCCCCACACACGGTTATTCCACTCCTGTCACAGCTGCACTCAGGTGAACGACCTCAGAGTCGGGTGTCCCTGCTCCCACTCCTGCTTCTACTCTGGCCACGCGGTTTATTGGGGGTGTTGGCATTCCAGTAACTCGCTAGCTTACAACAGGGGCATCTTATATACATATTGGAACAAAGGAGGCTCTATACACACTAGAACAAAGAGGCTGTGTACCCAAAGGCGACACCTATCTGCTCAGGGTTACTATGTTGGTTATTCTTGGGGTTTGGGGTTCTGGGTTCTGGGAACAAGATTAGCTTCAAGGCTCTATCCCTGGCTGACCCAGCGGGAAGGTCCAGCCGTGCATTGACATAGAGATTCCTCGGGCCTGACCAACACTAGCCTCTGATGTCATCAGCTGCTGCTCTGCTGTGCGTGTTTAGAGCTCACATTACATGTCCTGCCCCCAAGTTCATCAGTGCTTATTATTAAATATATTTTTCCTTTGGAATGTAGACTCATTTTCCTTGAAGCCAATTAAGGGACACCCCAATAAAATATTTTATGCTTTAAGAAACATAAGCAGAGCTGGAACTCAATCATCATTCTCTTCCCTATGGGAAGACACAGTCCATTTGTTCATTTAGTCAGCTGACGTTGACTGAGTGCCCTTTCCTGGTATGTGATTTGAGATTGCTGAAAGTATAACCGAAACCAGCCAACAGTATCACAGAACACCTCTGTCTTTGACTGATGGCAGTATACCGGTGGTCCATCTTGTCCTTTTTATTTAAGGATAATATTGGGCATCCAATTGAAAAGAGTTTACATTCTTGTCATGCATCTGTCTTCTTCAAGGCCAAAGCAGTCTCATTGCATCTTCTAGCTTTTTTTTTATTTTTTAATTTTATTGTTGTTGTATTATATCCATCCCCTCCCCACCCACCCATTCCCCCCAAAGTCAATCCCACCCGTTGCCCATGTCCATGGTTCCTTTATACTAGGTTCTTGTCTAAGCTGCTCCCCTTTCTTGCCTCTGCCTCCCCCCTCCCCCCAATCCCTTTCCCCCTGACCACTGAAGGCCTATTTCTTGTATTCATATACTTGGTTCTGTTTTGCTTGTTGTTAGCTTTGCTCATTATTTTCCCGTAATGGGTGAGATCATATGATATTTGTCCTTCACTGACTGGCTTATTTCACTAAGCATAATACTCTCTAATTCCATCCATGTTGTTGCAAAGGGTACAAGTTCCTTCTTTCTTTCTGCTATATAGAATTCCATTGTGTAAATGTACCAAAGTTTTTTGATCCATAGCTTTTTTTTTTAAAGCTTTTACTTATTATTTTTCAGAGAGAGGGGAAGGGAGGGAGGAAGAAAGGGAAAGAAACATCATTGTATGGTTGCCTTTCACCTGCATCCAGCTACGGACCTGGCTGGAGACATGGCTTGCAACCTGGTCATGTGCCCTGGCTGGGACTCGAACCAGCAACCTTTCGATTCACAGACTGGTGCCTTATCCACTGTGCCACCAACCAGGGCTCTTCAAGCTTTTTAAGGGTGGAAAGATCAATTAGCCTGAAATGGAATCCATGTTAGCCCTTCTGAGGCCATAGTTCAAACTGGCCAGTTCTTTCACCTTGCAAATTAGAGAAGCCTCAATTGTATTGACATTTGACAGGGTCGTCTGGGCACAAAGGTTAAAAAAAAAACAGTAGATCAGCTAATAACCATCTTTCAAAGGGCTACTTTTTATATGTTCAGGCTTAAATTTGAAAATAAGACAGACTTTCTCTACAAGTTAGAATTGACAGGGGTGAAGATTTTCCAAAACAGATTGTTTTCAGTTAAAATAAAGCATGTGTTTAAAGAAAAGAAAAAAAGACTAGGGTAATGAGGGAAAATTAATTATTGCTCTTCTGCAATAATTGACAGGGTCTGGGCACAAAGGTCATACCATGCTTGCCTTAGAAAAAGTGTGTTGGAGTGCCGAAACCATGTGACATATCACAGTTCCTTCTTGCAATACCTGTGTTCTATTTATAGGCTGTTGTGCAAGTAATTACAAGAGCATTGTTTTTGTGAACACAATACGCTGTTTAAAACCTCAGTTGCTATGGGAAAAGGCCAGATTGGCTTGTCTCAGATGTTTAACTGAATCATTTTGCCTGTGATATTGTTGGGGCTAGTAAAATGAGGATAATGACACCACCACACTGTGTTCAGGGTTACAAGCATTAGCAAAGTTGCAACAGTCAGGTAACTATCCCATAAGGAAAGCACCGCTAATCATTCCCACTTTACTGATGAGAAGCTGAGGCACTATGAGATATAAGTTGTTGTTAAGTCATGCCCATACCTACTGGGCAATCGAGAATTCAGAACTGTGGAATCTGGTTCCACCAAAGTGTCTTCCAAATTTCTAGCAGAGAGAAACCTGTCTGCCTGTCCCCCACCTGGTGCTTTCTGATCAGGGGTGTGTTTAGGTGGAGTAGTCAGCACATTTGTGGATACGAGGATGAGTGGCCTTCACCTTTCACATGAGGGGCAGAGCACACCTTCAAAGATGGTCTCTAACAGGCACCAGAACTCCCAGGTTAGAGGTTCACCCCTCTTACCACCAAACAATCCTCCTTTGCATAAAATTGTTCTTCCTGAGTTGTTGCTAAAAAGGAAAACATCAGAGCCCTGGATTGCCCACAGCTTTCTTTCTCCCAGAGCAAGGGAAAAGCTAAGATCGTATTTGGGGTTTTTGAAGAAACTGCTGATTAAAATTCAATTTATCTCACTTGACGTCTTTTAAGATTAGTGTACTTTTTGTCTTTTGGTTTCATTTTATTTCGGGGTTTTTAAAGTTCACATTTTTAAAATTACACATTGAAATCGTCTTTTATTTTGTTTAAAAATAAATGCATTTCTCTCACATTGCTAGTGGTAGGGATACTGCCTGTGGATAAAGAAAGGAAACCTTATCTTCAGAAGTGTAGTAGCTTCAAGCACATTGCCTTTGCTCCCTTAATTACCAACAGAAGTTGATAGCTCCATGCAAGTGAAATTGTTCTTAACCTGCAAAAAAGTATTTATCTGCTAAATTTCATGTAAAACTAATCATCTTAAAATGTTTTGGGGGAAGGCCTTTATTTTAATTTCACTCAGCCCCAACAAGGTACCACTGTGGCCTCATGTGGGAATTTCTCCAACCTCTGACCAAGTGCAGACTTCCTTATTTATATACGGAAGTTGGACTTTGGTGATACTAATGGTTTTCACAAGAGGACCCAGAAAATAACTGAAAGGAAATGCCTAAAGGCAGCTGTTTGAATTTTATCTTTACTAGTTTAAGAATTCATTTCTAAAAGCTAATATAAAGAAAAAAACATTGACATGTGTGGGGAGACCCATAGAGCAATACTGTATCTTCTTTTGATCTTTACTGTTTATTTCTTGATCTTTAGTTATTTAATTATGTTGATAAGATGGAAGGATGATATCAGTGGCCACCAAATGCTAGCAGCGAAGTATGAGGTCTTCCCAGAAGGTATGCAACCATGTAATAAGAAAATAGAGGCATTTATTGAAGAAGGAAGATATAAGATACAAGAAACATTGTATATAGGACAATGATACTTCAGTCCCCTTCAATCCCCTTCTAAGTAGGTACCTTGGGACCTCACACAGTTCTTCCAATGACCATCAGCTGCCCTATCATATTTTCCTAAATTTCATTGATCATATGAAATGTATTTTCTTTTAAAGGTGATGTTAGTTTTGGGAAAAGCCAGAAGTCACCGATACCAAATTTGGGCTGTAGGATGGCTGAGTCACCTGGGTAATTTGATGTTTTGCCTAAAAAACTGAGACATAATGCATGAACAGGTGTGTTGTTGTGAGGAAGCTGCCGATTACCAGTCTCCCATAGCTTCGGCCTTGTGAATCATCCAGATAGTTTCTGCAGAGGAGTGTTCAAGCTTAATGCAAAATGCAACGCAGATTCCGTGCTCTCCTCGCTCAGTCATTTTGGATGCAATGGCCACACAGTACACATGCTCACTAAATGGTGTTTAGTACCCTCCACTGAGTAGTACAGTGAAATCATCACTGTTAACGTGTGTGCATTCCAGGCCACTCTCCTTGGCTGCCAGGTCACATCGATGTCATGCAAACTGTTCTTACATTAACAATGGCTGGACTTTTCCCAGACAGAAACAGGTTTCAGAGAGTTCGGCCTAGTTGTTAAGTTCAGTGGTTAGCACACATTTTCTGTAAAGGTATAGATAGTACCTGGTAAGGACTTTATGAACAAGATGTCACTTCCACAACTACCAACTTTGCCATTGTACTGGGAAAGCTACCATAGACACTATGTGAGTGCATGAATATGGCTGTGTTCCAGTAAAACTTAATGGACACTGAAATTTGAATTTCATGTAATTTTTATGAAATAGTTTTCTCTTTCTTCCAACAACTCAAAAATGAAAGAACTATTCTTAGCTTGGGGGCCATACAAAAATAGGCAGTGGCTTGGATGTGGCCCATGAGCCATACTTTGCCAGTCTGGTTCAGCTGAAGATGAAGATGGAGGCCACTGCCGTTGTGATTTCCGGAAGCATGGAACCTGCTATTCACTGCCCTGAAACAGGTATCGTTGTCTCGTCCCACAGAACTCTTTACCTCCAAGGCTTGTTTCATTTCTCATCTCCCTGTGTAATCAGTGTGTCTCGTTGGCTCGTTCGGCCAGTAGAAACCTGAGAGTCATCCTCCCACTCCTCACCCCACCCACGAGCAGCAGGTTTTACTCAGTTCATTCCCTGTTCTCTCAAACCCTGTCTTCTCTCCACCCAGAGCCGTTGACTGGCTCACAGCCTTGTTGTCACCAAGATTGTTTCAAGAGACCCTGACAGATCTCTTTGTTTTTGTCAGTTATCTTCTATAATCCATCCTCTGTTGGGCCATTACTTTTATTTTCCTAAATAATTTTGATCATACTAGTCCTATGTTTAAGCATTCTTAGGTTCTTCCCATCGGTCATGGGCTCTACATGATCAAGTTCCCATAGAACAGGGGTGTCAAACTCATTTTCACTGGGGGCCCCATCAGCCTTGTAATTGCCTCCCAAGGGCCGAATGTAATTTTAGGGCTATATAAACATAACTACTCCTTATCAGTGAAGCGAGCCGGGTAGAAACAGTGTGCTGGGCCAAAGGTGCTGGGCTGTATAAAACAAGGTGGAGTGCCTGATTCAGCCCGTGGGCGTTGTGTTTGCCACCTGTGACATAGTCTTCCAGGTCTGACTCTGATGTAGGTCCTTGGCCATGTCTGCACTTAGGCCACATCTGACCCCCTCTTCATCAAGTTCCCATCACCCTGTTTTTGCAGGCTCTTCATTCCTCTGCTTGGAGACCCCATTCTTGTCTTGTCTCTGACTGTTGACTTCCTCCCTTATTCCACATGGCTGAGCACAACGCCACCTTATCTGTGACACTTTTGCAGAGTTGTCTTCTCTGCTTTCTCAGACCCCTTGTGACACCTCGAAAATGGCAGCAATCTGCAAACTAGTATTTGTAAGGAGGCTACCTTGTTATTGATGACTCTGAACTCCTTGAGTGCAGAAAGCATGCCCTAGTCTTGGTTTATCCCTGCTTGGTTCCGCGATGAAATTTTTTTTTTTTTTTTAAGATTCAATTCATTATTCTCAGAGAGAGGGGCAGGGAGAAAGGGAGAGAGACATCAATGTATGGTTGCCTTTCACCTGCCTCCAGCTACAGATCTGGCTGGACACCTGGCTTGCAACCTGACTGTGTACCCTGGCTGGGAATCAAACCAGCGACTTTTGGGTTCACAGGCTGGCGCCAATCCACTGAGCTACCAACCAGGGCCACAATGAACATTTTAAAGTAATTATTTCAACCAATAGGGTGAATGTATACTATTCATCTAATCATTTTCTTGGTTTGTTCATGAAGTCACAGAGATCTGATTGCAGGGTTGCAGAATCACATGCCTCTGGAGTCAGGCTGGTTACTTAAATGGATGTGCACAGAGGGAGGCCTGAGGTGAGTGAGGGAAGACATGTCCTATCTTGTGGGGCTGCCTCCCCTCAGGTCCAGCTGAATGTCATCACACAGGAGTTTGACAGGTGTATAGTTTCTTTAGTTTTCAAGAAAAATGGGGAAAATTAATACTTCTTTTAAAGAATGTAAAGATCCTAATTTGTAAATATTGGTAAACAATACACCTTTAAAAATGCAGTTTGTGGTCAAAATCTTAAAAATTTTACGTATCTGTGGACTGAATGTGGACCCTGAGGCCCCGGTTTGCAACCCTGGTTGGCCACATCCCTTCCTCAGCCACAGACAAGGCCTGAGGCCCAGTGGTGTGAGTGCACAGTTGGGGAGAAGCCCTGCAGGGATATGGTCTTCATCCGGCCTGTGTTTATTCTGCCTTTTCAACCAGGTGGCTGAACTGTCTGGGAGAAGCTGTTATTCTTGATGCATGTCTGCCTGCTTTGGCTGATGATTGTCCTCAAAGGCTTGACTTCCTAGTCAGACATGTGGTCTTCCAGTACACCTAGAGAGGGAGGTTATGAACTCTCTTGGAGCCAGGAAATTAAGTTGTCCTTCAGTTCCAGCCTATCTGGGTGGTCATTAACCACTTTAGAGAATCGCAGGACACATTGCCTAAGAGGTCAGCTAGAAAAGAGAGTTTTAATAATTGATCGCTGTATTTGGTCTTCCAGAAATGATCACTTACTTACCATCCTTCTCCCTACAGCCTTTTGCTGTCCACTGCTCAGTTGTCTGTGGATCCAAAATATCTTACCTCCCCGATGGTCTTTATAAAACACTTCCCCTCTCTTACATGGTGTAATTACTGCCTGCTTAGAAGTATTGACACTTAGTGTAAACTTTTTAGTCTGAGCTGTTCAGGTTTTAATTTTCTTTAAAAACAAAGCAGTATACTGTTTTTATATACAATAATGACAAATAGCAACAACAACAACAAAAAACCCACGAAATTAAACCAATCTTAATTCACTATCTAATGTCCTCCTTCGGGCCTGTGGCCTGGGATCAGAGCCTTTGAGTCCAAGAGCCTGGGGGCCCAGAGGCACCTGCAGGCAGATCTAGAAGCGGCACATTCCTAACTGTGTGAGTGCTTTCCTGTGCACAGGTCACCATCACACATTGCCTCGAGTGTTGTAATAACATTGAGAAGGGGACTCAGAGAAACGGTGGCCTTGCTCAAGGTCTCTGTTCTGAAGTGTCATGCCATGACCTGGAGGTGCTGATGGAAAGAGGAGGAGGAGATACTCTTTCAGTCAGCATGGCTGGGTCGAGTCTGTGGGGCCCAACAGAACAGGTGATCAGCTTTGTATTTGATATATTATTACTTAATAATATATATGGAGTGCACACTATGTGCCAGGCACTATTAAATACTTTTCATGCTAGGTCAATTAATTCTTACAACTCTTTTATGATTAGATGTGACTCACCATCCCCATTTTAGAGAGAGAAAGCAACTTGGGCAAGAATACACAGCTAGAGCTGGTAATAGCAGAGACCGAGTTTGGACTAAGTCTGTGGGACTGTTGTCCCTTCTTCACTCTACTGAGTACCTCAGTGGGCACGGGGATGGAGAGGGTATTGGCAATGAACAACTTGACACCTGCCAGATATTTAGCTTAGTACATGACACATGGGAATCCTTAAAAAAAGAAAAATGTCAACTATAACTGTCCTTTGTGGATTGACTGTCTTTTTGTAAATCCTTTTGAAAAATGGTTCCACTGTGAGTTTTCTAGGCCAGTGGCCTTTGTTACAAGGGCTCACTATTGAGAATACTTGCTTGTTTCTATTTAGTAATAGGGACCTGTTTTATGTGTCATTATCAGATGAGTGTCCCTGTAGTTAAGGTTTTGGACATATGGGATGGGAAGGCAGATAACTTGAAAATTTAATCATTGCAATGAAAGGCAGGACTTTCCTGATAAAACTCAGGCAGGGTTGATATTTTTAAAAAAATTGTGACTAGAGTATTTCATAAACAGAAAGAAGCATTTGACGGGAGCATAGAATGAATTGCTTGCTCTTTTTAAATACAGTTCATTCCTGGTATCCAGGTCATAGCTTGAAGCTTTATCTGTTACACACAGAGGATTTTTGACTTTCAGGTACTTAAAATACTGTGTTTACCTGGTTTTACAAGGGGGAAAATCGCTGTAGGTGCTTTGGTTCAATTGATTGCAGGTTGGTAGTTAACATAGGCCATTAATGAATTTAACCTTGCCATGTGTCTCATTACCAGGACAAATGTGTCATTAAAAAATTTTTTTTAAATTGATTATATTGTTACAGTTGTCCCAACTTTTCCCCTTTGCCCTCCTCCACCCAATACTCCCCTTCTCCAGCAACCCCCTCCCCCTCCTTAGTTCACATCCATGGGTCATGCATGTAAGTTTTTTGGCTTCACCCTTTCCTATATTATCCTTAACATCCCCTCTCTGTTTTGTTTCTACCAATTATGCTGCTTGATCTCTGGGCCATTTCCCTTTTCTCCTCCTCCTCCCTCCCAGCTGATAACCCTCCAAATGATCCCCATACCCATGATTCTGTTCCTGTTTTGGTTATTTGCTTAGTTTTTGTTTTTTAGATTCAGTTGTTCCTTTAATGTTCATAGTTTTAATCTTTTTTAAAAAATAAATCCCTTTAACATTTCATGTAATAATGACTTGGTGATAATGAACTCCTTTAGCTTTCCCTTGTCTAGGAAGCTCTTCATCTGACCTTCTTTCCTAAATGATAGCTTTTCTGAATAGAGTAATCCTGGTTATAGGTCCTTGCTTTTCATCACTTTGAATACTTCTTGCGTCTCTTCTTTACTGCAAAGTTTCTTTTGAGAAGTCATTTGATAACCTTATAGTAGCTCCTTTGTAGGTAACTCTTCTATTCTCTTGCTGCTTTTAAGATTATCTCTTTATCCTTAACTTTTGGCATTTTAATTATAATGTGCCTTGGTGTGGTCCTCCTTGGGTCCAACTTGTTTGAAACTCTCTGTGCTTCCTGGACTTGAATTTCTATTTCCTTCACCAGATTAGGGACATTTTCCTTCATTAATTTTGCACATAAGTTTTTAACTTCTTGCTCTTCCTCTTCTCCTCTGGCATCCCTATGATTCGGATGTTGGTACATTTAAAGTTGTCCCAGAAGTTTCTAATCTTCTCATTTTTTTTCAATTCTTGCTCCTTTTTTCTATTTTAGGTGATTTGAGTCCCAGCTTCCTTCCCATCACTGTTGGCTCCCTGTATACTTTTATTTATTTCACTAGTATAACCTTCACATCTTCTGTTATTTTGTGGCTATCCTCAATCATTTCTCTGAGCATCCTGATCACGAGTGTTTTGAACTCTGCATCTGCTACATTGGCTATCTCTGTTTTATTTAGTTCTTTTTCTGGGGTTTTGCTCTGTTCTTTCATTTGGGCCATATTTCTTTGCCCCTTCAATTTGGCAGCCTCCCTGTGTTTGTTTCTGTGTGTTGGGTAGAGCTGCTATGACATTGTGTCTTGGTAGCATAGCCTAATATAGTAGGTGTCCTGTAGGGTCCAGTGGCACAGCCTCCCCTATCACCCAAGCTGGGTACCTAAGGTGCACCCTTCATGTGGGCTGAGTACACCCTTCTGTTGTAGTTGAGCCTTTGTTGTTGGCAAGTCAATGGGAGGGATTTACTTAGGCCAGACAGCTGCAAGGACTGGCTGTGACCACTGACCACCAACCTCTCTGCCCTTTATGGAGGGTTGGCTGTGCAGGGCATGGTGGTGGGGCTCTTACATGGTCTAAGTAGTTGCTCACTGGGTGCACTGACCCTGGCACTTCCTGGGTGGTGCAGGGCAAGGTCAGCTCCCCACTGTGTTCTGCCCAGGCCACCCTGCCTGAGCTATAAAACAATCTGAGATGCTGCTACTTGTGCTGGGCTTGGACATTCCCAGGCAAAGTCAACCTGTGAATATAGGCTGGCTGCTGCTGCTGGGCCTGGGGCCCAATGAGGCAGCTGTTGCTTGTTTGATAGGATTTAGGAAGTTATAAAATGTGAGCCAAGACCAGCTATTCATATAGAAAAGCAGCTTGGGTGGGCTGGTAAGTTGGGTGGGGCAGAGTCTTGGGGTCTCCAAGACAGGTCATACAGTGTTAGCCAGGTTGATGGAGGCTCAGATACGGCACCAGCTTGCTGGCTTTGTCTTGATGGATGTGGTTTCTTTAATTCCTTAGTTGTCAGTTTTCCATTCAGTTTGGTTTCTGATGCTTCTGGTGATGGTTCTATATTTTAGTTGTAATTTTATTTTTTTATTTTATTTATTTTTAGAGAGAGGGGAAGAGAGGGAGAGAAACATCAACGTGTGGTTGCTTCTCAAACGCCCCCAACTGGGGGACCTGGCCTGCAACCCAGGCATGTGCCCTGACTAGGAATCAAACCGGCGACCCTTTGGTTCACAGGCTGGTGCTCCATCCACTGAGCCACACTGGCTGAGGCTATTTTTTTTTTTTTTTTTAAGACTTCTATTTTTTTTAGAGAGAGGGGAAGGAAGAAAGGCAGAGAGGGAGAGAGACAGCAATGTTTAATTACCTTTCATCTGCCTCCAGCCATGGACCTGACTGGAGACCTGGTTTCCAACCTGGTAATGTGCCCTGGCTGGGAATCGAACCAGCAACCTTTGGGTTCATAGGCCAGCACCTTATCCACTGCACTACCAGCCAGGGCCTTTAAGTTGTAATATTGATGTGGTTGTATGAAGAGGCAAGCCATATCTACCTATGTCACCATCTTGACCGTTATTTTATTTTATTTTATTTTTTAGATTTGAGAGACCTGGATGTTAACTTTCTGTATTGAAGAAATAGTAGCTACCTTTCCCCTTAATCCTCTTCACATTTCTTCTGCCTAAATTTTAATCCTAGCTACAAAATCACTCTATTCCTGAATTTAGATGACTAAAATCCCCCTTTCTCAACACACACATGCACACCCTTTAGCAACTCCCAGAATTTAATCTATGAAGGTACTGTTAAAGAACTGAGTTTTCCTGAAGTTCAGTTACTTAACCGAACACTTGCCATTTGGTAGCTATGACATGTCTTTATAAAGGGGACATTGATAGTGGCTAACTCATAGAGTGGACAAGAGGATTTATTACTAAATATAAAATGCTAACAGCAGTCCCTGGCTCATAGCTGTCAACAAATGTTAAGACACTATTATGACTCCATATCTAGGAAGCAGCAGAACTGAACCCTGCCTGATTTTGTTCGTTCATTCATTCCAGAGACATTTGTTGAGCATCTGCTGTGTTGCCACATTCTGGGGAGGTAGCCTATGTTCTCAGCTACTGTGCTCAGTTACCTCCAGGTTAATGTCAAGGAAGCCATTTTCCTGCCTTGTAGGAAATTGGGAAATAAGGCTACAGAAAGAGGATGATTCATGGTCCACCAGCATTTTGTTTAAAAGTCTTAAAATGAAGCATGATGATTAGCTATTGTTCAGCTAAAGAATGCACATCTAATAGCCATTCCTGTTGATCTCAGGATAGTGCTAACTTTATGCTGGAGCATAGGACAGGCAGGGAGTGTAGCTGCTAATATAGCTGTGTACATTTAAAGAAGTTATCAAATCTTTCATTTTAATAGCATGATTGCTCCTTAGCTTGGGAAGCAAAGTTTTCCTCGATTTATGTGTAATTAAAGGTCTCATTTACATTTAGCAAACAAAGCATTTGCCTTTGAACAAGATCAAATATGTAAGTTGATAGAGGTCAAACTTATTAAAGCAGAGTAAACTGAGAAGAGTGAAGATTTTCTGCTAAAGCTATAAAGAGTAAGGAATTTGAAATAATATAAAACATGAGATAAGGGTATCTTTTTTTAAAAGGCAGTGGCTTTAAATTACTGTGGCTTTATCATCTGAATCATAGTCAGATATCGGACTAAACAGGTGTACAGGGTTGGGGCTACTTTGTGATAGTTCATTAGTGTCACTCCCAAGCTGTATCCAACATGAAATGGCAAAGTAAGGCCACCCACGGTGGTTCTTTGTTGGTTCTCAGGCTTTGGTGAGTCATTGCAGCATAGCCCTCTGCACCAGGGCTGATGACAGTAGACACACAATGGGAAAACACTACCACCGAGAGCTGAAGCGGAGAGCAAGGGGAGCTCAGACATGTGTTCCCAGTTCTGCCATGTTCAGCTGTGCAACCTTGCCTAAGTCCCAGCCATCCAGGGCCCCGGGTTTGTCGTGCATAAAATAACATTTCTAGGGTCTCTTGCTGAAGTCTGTTCGGTTAACTCTGGAGTTTAATATCTGCTGAGAGAGAGAAAAGATAAAGAGAAAAGAGAGAAAAAGCACTTTCAGGGTTCAGTGCTTCATGATGGATATAATTACAGCAGCTTTGTTGACTCTCAGAAAGCAGCCGTGGCAGATGAGTCAGCCTGGCACATAGCTATTGGAGATCAGTGATGCTTTTTTTTTTGTTTAAAAAAAAAAAAAAAAAAAAGACCTGACTACAGCATAAGTTTAGGATACAATGGTCAGTGTGATGTCAAGTTCCAAAAATAGCAGCTGGGCTCTTGTACACAAGACAATATGGATGCGACAGTCATCACAAACTGGTTTTCCCAGCCGAACCTCCACTTCAGCTGTCCCTAGGGGAGGCGAGGCACACATGTGGGAGACCATGGGGGCGCAACATCCCCATCCAGGGAACAGTCCACCCCAAACATGTTGCTTTGGATGTCACTACCAATGACTAAGAAGAGGCAGGTGGTATTTTTGAACCTCCTTCTGCTTGGTTTTGTTCTCTAAAAATGGACATAAAAGGGAAACTCCAGTCAAATGCACGTGAGCTCCAATGGCAACAACTTGGACGAACCCTTTGGGCTTCTCTGGAGACCTGGAGACAGAGAAGCAGATCTGATCTACCGTCCTTCATTGTTCCTCTGGGCCAAGTTCTTTCAATCAAGTGATACTGGTCAATTAAAGAGAATAGATAGAAAGCCTGTTGTGTATGCCAAGGCTGCCCAGAATATATAAACTGGCACGTATGTGTTTACATGTAACAGATGGGGATAAACTTTTAAATTATTGCCTTCACTCTAAAATACTTATACTTTAAAAAACAATATTTAAAGTAATGTTAAAATGCATGCAACACCTCCATAGAATCCCAAGGTTTGGCAGAAGAGGGCTTGAACCACACTCGCTCAAATCTCAGTTTGCTCACTGTTTCCTGTTTGCTTGTGGCGTGTATGTGTTGGCTTGTAGAGAGCTATACAGTTTTCAAAACTAAAGACCATTTACAATATCAAATGCGAAGTTGGAGTAAGATCTGCAGTCTAGTTGACAGTATTGTGTCAGTGTCAGTTGCTTGTTTGGATATTGTACTGTAGTTATGTAAAATGTTACCCACTGGAGGAAGTTGGGTGAAGGTTGCATCTGCATAATACTTTTTTTGCAATGTTCTCTGCATCTATAATTATTTCAAAATTTAGACATATAAAAAAAGTCATTTGAAGACAGACTTGTTAGGAGAGAATACAGTCATATTAATGTAGTGGTATAGAGGTGAATTCTGTGTCCTCCACTCTCACTCTGTCACTGACTATGACAATGTTGGCATTTCAGAAAGAAAACACAGCCAGTGGCATATCAAGGAGAGCTCTTACGGGAAGTCTATTCTAGCTGCGGCTTAATGACTTAATAAGAAAATGGTGCTGAAACCCAAGCTCCGTCTGCAGTCACCTAGTACATAAAAAGGCATATGAATAATGTAGCATGTTTTTTGGAAGCTTTCCTGTGCTTAAAACATTTAGTAATTAGGCCAAAGCCATATCAATGGGCCATGATATTATGATACGACCACATGCACAAATCAGTGTCCTTGTAGCCTGGTGTGATGGTACACTGTGATGAGTATTGTATAGGAGGAAAGATAAAGGATTGAAGAGAATTAAAAAGAGTGAACCTTTGATCCATTCACTTCGCTGTGCGTAAAGTGGAAGTGGGCTGGGCAGCAGTTGACCGTGGGTCCCTGTTCACCTGGATTTCACAACATGCTGTAAATTACTTCTTTGTTCTTTGATAAGATTGATGGTAGTTTTGCTCTTCATCACTTGGAGAAATGCATCAGAATTCTCGGAGCCATCAGATCTATCTTCCTTGCTATTTGCAGAAAGAGGGATTATCTTGTCTGTTTTGACTGTCATGGATCAGTGGCGTTGATCCCATCTATCAGACACCTGTGAAGGTGAGCTGAGCTCAGACCGGTACTTTAGTGAATGTTTTCATGTGTGCAAATAGAACTTCGTTAAAAATCAGTTTACTCAGGGACACAAAGGTCCCTTGTATTGAGTGGGGCGGTAGATTTGTGCCAGGTGTGGCGACAGATGAGCTTGGTTGACTCCAGAGACTTAAGCTCTCAGCTTTCTGGAAATCACTCTGCCTGACCACCTTTTCTGGCTTCCTCTCCAGGGTCATCAACGCAGGGAAGAGCACACACAATGAAGACCAAGCCAGCTGCGAGGTGCTCACTGTGAAGAAGAAAGCAGGGGCCATTACCTCCACCCCAAACAGGAACTCCACCAAGAGACGCTCCTCCCTGCCCAATGGGGAGGGGCTGCAGTTGAAGGAGAACTCGGTAAGCCCCTCCTTTAT
The DNA here is from genome assembly GCA_004026585.1 of Noctilio leporinus. NCBI lineage: Eukaryota > Metazoa > Chordata > Mammalia > Chiroptera > Noctilionidae > Noctilio > Noctilio leporinus. The sequence continues at coordinate 23,706 of PVIW01003773.1, forward strand.
TCCTGGTTCTTGGGTGAAAGGAACATACACACTCTGGCCCCACTGGGAGGCGCTGGAGCTGGATCCAGGTCTGTCGTGGAAGAGAGAAAAGCAGTGTCCCCAGTTAGTGGAGTGGCGGGTCTCTACTCTGGCTGTCCGGCAAAGCTGAAGGTGACATGTATGAGGAGCTGGTATTTAGATTTCTTTTTTTTTTTTAACTTTATTGTTGTTGTATTACACCCATCCCCTTTTTGTTCCTCTCTGTCCCCCTCCCCACTGGTATTTAGATTTTTAACCTTGAAAGTAAACACCCAATTCCTATATCGATTTTATTGCAAGAATTAGTTTATTGAACTTATGATGGTTCTAAGGTAGCCAGGGTTCGTAGGTTTTGCGAAGGAGCTATTTTGGTAGCTTCTCACAAGGGGTGGAAATAACTGTTGCCATTGGCTCACAGCCCTGCCTGACTTTGCCTCTTTCTGCCCCTTTCCTGCCCCGGGGAACCTGTGCCTGACGCTACTGCAAATTAATATTTGTTCACTTGGCCCAAAGCCCTTGCATCCTGTGGGGCAGCCCTACAGGCAAACTACAAAACATTTCTCCTCTCCCCAGTTCTTGAGGATAAAGCAGACATCTACAGAAAATCCAGGGAAAAAACAGAACACAACAGAAAAGGATAGGGAATGGTTGGCACTCTGCCCATAGCAGCTCATTGAATGGATGGCCCAAATGTGACTATTTATTCTGACCATCTTGAAGATATTTTTGTATATAAATTTTTATGGGCTTGCAAAGGACCTAGCATTCTTTTTGTAGACTAAGACATATTGTCTCATTGCATTATGTTTAGGAAATAAGAGTACTGATTTATTTTGATAGTACTACTTCAGTGCTGGTTTCCAGACTGAATGAAGCATTGATTAGACTTCTCCCAAAGTCAGATGGGCAGTATAAAATAATAGTAATGGGCCCTGGCTGGTGGCACAATGGATAAGGTGCTAACCTTCGAACCCAAAGGTTGCTGGTTCAATTCCCAGCCAGGGCACGTAACCAGGTTGCAAACCAGGTCTCCAGCCAGGTTCATAGCTGAAGTCAAGTGAAAGGCAACATGCATTGATGTCTCTCTCCCTGTCTGCCTCTCTCCCTTCCCCTCTCTTTAAAAATAATAAATAAAATGGTTTTTAAAAATAAAGTAAAATAATAGTAGTAAAGGGCAGTCCATCACTTAATTTGGGGATAGTTATTTATTCTTTGCACCTCAGTATTCTCCCCTATAAAATGAATAATAATGGTAGTAATTACTAAATATGGTTACAACAAACTGGTCAGAAGTATAAAATTCAAAAGTCCATAGAAAATCTTGAGCCATTGTCTTAATTAATCAATCCTTGATAAATATTAGTGGTGATTACCCTGAAGTTAGTCCCACTGATGTCATTCTCTATGAGTCATGCCCACTGATTTTTTAAAAAGATTTTATTTATTATTTTTAGAGAGAAGGGTAGGAAGAGAGGCAAAGCGGGAGAGAAACATCAATGTATGGTTGCCTTTCACCTGCCTCCAGCTACAGACCTGGCTAGAGACCTGGCTTGCAACCTGGTTGTATGTGCCCTGACTGGGAATCGAACCAGTGACCTTTGGGTTTGCAGGCCAGGCACCTTATCCACTGTGCCACCAGCCAGGGCAGTTTTGTATATTTGTTTATTTGCTGATTTGGAGAGCACACAATTTCTTTCATACCTACTTGGTGGATTTTGAGGATTGCGTTATCATGGAAAAGGGCTTAGAAAATATACAACATTAATGATTGCATGTCAGTACCAGTGACTTAATGCTATTTTTTCCCTTCTGTTTCCCCCCTGCCACTAGGATGTACAATTTCTATAAAAATAAGTAGTGTTGACATTTGGTTCAAGGCCACTCGGTGATGGCATTTTTCCTTCAATAACTGGAGCCAGGAATACCTCTTAAACTTCCTGTTTTTAAGCACACTGTGTGGCCTTTATAAATGTTACATGTATTTCCCCAAATTTACTCTGTTAAACATTTTTAGGTATACCATTCAGACTGGCATCAAATGCATTTGTATTTATTGCTCAACCATCCCCCCCCATCCATCTCCAGAATCTCTCGTTCTTACCTCCTCCCTTCTTCCCTCCCCATTAGGTTGCCCCTGGCAACCACCATTCTACTTTTTGTTTCTGAATTTGACCACCCTAGGTACCTCACGTAAGTAGAATTATACAATATTTATCTTTTCATATCTGGTTTATTTCATTTCTCATAATATCTTCAAGGTTCATCCATATGTAGAATGTGTCAGAATTTCATTCCTTTTTAAGGCTGAATAGTACTACTTTGTATGTATCTACATCATTTTGTTTATCCATTCATCCCTTAACGAACACTTGATTTCTTTCGGCTATGTGAATGATGCTGCTGTGAACATGAGTATATAGATATTTAAGTCCCTGCTGTCATTTCTTTTGAATATGTTCCCAGAGTGGAATTGCTGATGATACGGTAATTTTGTTCCATTTGTTGAGGAGCCATCACACTTTCTACATCAGCAGCACCCTTTTACATTCTCACAAGAAATATACAAGGGTTCCAATTTCTCTACTTCCCCACCCACACTCATTACTTTTTCTTCAATGGTAGTCATCCTAGTGGGTGTGAAGCGGCATCTCATCGTGGTTTTGTATTTCCTAGTGATTAGGGATGTTGAACATCTTCATGTACTTACTGTTATTGACCAGCTGCATGCCTTCCTTAAGGAAATGTTTATTCAAGTTCTTCACCCATTTTTAAATTAGGTTGCCTTTTTTATTGTGGTTGTTTGCCCTGCTTTTTATGAAACATCGTAATCTAGTGCATCAGATGCACCTCTGAGCACTTGTGTCCTAGGAACTAGATGCTGAGGGTTCAGCAGGGAATATAGGCAAATCCCTACTCACAGGGAGCTTTTATTCATTGAGGGAGACAAACTATTGAAATCCGTAGTGTAGCAGATGATCAGCTTTTGGAGAAAAGCAACACAGGGAAGCAGGAATATAGGCAGTGTGAGGTGCAGGAGTTGGTTAAAGCAAGCACCGCTGACATTTCGGCGAAGATCTGAAGTAGGAGGAGCGTTCTGACATTCCGGACAGTTGCAAAGACCCTGAGATAGGAACTCACCTGGTGTGTTAAAGAACCTGCAGGAAGGCCCATGTGGCTGGAAAAGAGATAACAGCCTGGATTGCAGAAGAGGTCAGAATGGTAATGAGAGTGTAATGAGCTGATTTGTTGTTAGGACCTGAAAGGCTCGTTACCAGTTCTTTGGTTTCTACTTCAAGTGAACAATTTATTAGCAGAGGACAGTGAGTAGCTGCTTCAAAGAGGCATGATTTTCCCATCTTGAGGACATCCCCTTAACTGAAATAAGGTGAAATATGGTGTTGCTTAGGAAGCAGTAGTGACACCAAACTAGTATTACAAGAAATTTTAAAGGGACTTCTTTAAGAAGAAGGAGAGGGGAAAACGAAAAAAGGATAAATATGGATAATTAATTAGCAATAACTACATAGCTACCAATAATTACTTTAAATGTAAATGGATTTGTAAAAAAGCTGGGTTAGCAATACTTATTTCAGACAAATAGACTTGAAAACAAAGGCAATATCAAGACAGAGAAGCACACTTCATATACATTAGCCAAGGTATGGAAGCAGACTAAGTGTCTATCGATAGATCATTGCATAAAAAAATGTGGTGATCTACAAATATTCAATGGAATATTATTTGGCCATAAAACAATGAAATCTTAGCATTTGCAACAACAAGGGTAGAACTAGAAGGTGCTTTTCTAAGTGAAATAAATTAGACAAAGAAAGCTATACCATATCATTTGAGTTAATGTGGAATCTAAAAACCAAAATAATCGAACAAACTCATAGATACAGACAACAATCTGATGGTTGTCAGGTGGGAGGGGGCTTGGGCGCTGAGTGAAGGGTTTAAGAAGTACAAATTGGCAGTTATAAAATAGTCATAAGATGTAAATTACTGCATAGAGAAAATAGTCAATAATATTGTAATAACTACGTGTGGTGCCAGGTGGGTACTAGACTTATCCAGGGGATCCCTTCCTAAGTTAAATAAGGAACTAATCACTGTGTTGCACACCTGAAACCATTACAATATGGAATGTCAATTGTAATTGAAAAAAAGTTCCTGTCCTTCTGTAAGATGTGTGGGTGGGAGGTAGGGCGTTGTGATAATTACCCATATCTGACTCCCTGTTTGGAACAGATTGTTTTGGGCTTAAGATGAGACCATGGACACATTCCTTCAAGTCTTTTTTTTAGGAGCACCCTCATGTTGTGTAGTTTAGTCAAAACACATCAAAGCGTGTGGTTTTAGTATCTATTAGTTCAGTGTCTAATTACAATAACAGGAGATGGCTCTGTCTGCATTGTGGCCCAAGTTCATCAGCAGGGGACAGGAAAGCAGATGAGCTTTCTCTTCAGAAGCTAGGACAGCGCTGTGGGAAATCCAGACACACAGGATCAAACTGGGGAGGGGAGGAGTAAAAGGGAAATGAGAAGGGACTACGTCAACTCTCTGGAGTGACATTTGGCTGTTCTTTTCCTGTTTTCTGCAAGGATGTGCACCCCCAGAACATTAAATGCAGGCTGCTTGTGGTCCCACAGAGGCCATCCTTGTGGAATATTTATTTGGCCCTCATTTGGCAATCTGCTCCTTATAGTGATGTCAGCTGTAAAAAAAATAATAATAAAAAAGAAAAGGAAAGGAAAAAATAGGAGTGGCCTTTTGTTTTTCTCATTGTATTGATTACTCTAAATTTTCCCTCTTAATTAAGGTCTTTGTTTTGTGCATGTCAAATGAACATAACCTTTCTATTTAATGATTTAGATCCTTTGAAGCCATGGGGCAGTGGTTTCTCCCAAAAGTCTTAGTTCCAGGGACTGGGACTCTCGCCACTGATTGAGAAGGATGACTTTACAACCAGGAATTGTCAGGCTGCCCATGTCAGAGTAACTTGATAGTTTCCTCCTCCGGTGTGTGTTGGTTTCCTCTGAAGATCAAGTTTGACCAAGATATACATACTAGCTGAGAACACACCGAAACTTGGTTTCACAATAGCAAGTGTTAAGAATTCCCACTATAACGACTGTTAAGACTAAAAGAAATAGAAATTTCTCCTTGCTTCACTTATCTGATTTCCCTGCTGATTTAAGTGGCAAGAACACTGCGGAGGCCAATAAGCTCTTGAGATTCTCTTCTTCCTCCCATGTTTTTCAATTTAAAATTTGTTTTTATTAATTTTTTAAGCACAGGACAGAGTCCACGTTTTTCTAAAATACTAACTTGAGAATATATTTATTGATTTTCGAGAGGAAGGGAGAGAGAGACCTCGATGTGAGAGAGAAACATCGGTTGGTTGCCTCCTATTCACATCCCAGCTGGGGGTCAAACCCACAGCCTTTTGGTAGATGGCGCAACACGCCAACCAACTGAGCCACCTAGTCAGGCCTTCCTTGTTTTTTAAAACACATCCTCAGAATTCATGTGCTGGATACTGATCTTAGTGCTTTGCTAATATTAATTCATTTAACTTCATAATATTGCAGAGGTATATACTGCTATTTTCTCTTTTTCTGATGAGGAAACTTGAGACATGAAGCTGGAAAGTGTGGAGCTTGATTTCATCCCAGGCACCCTGGCCTCGGAGCCCGTACTTGGAACAGGCTGCCTCTATCCATCAGCAGCTGGGAAATACAACACGAATATCTCTTTGCAAAAATCTGGAATAAAGGAAGAAAAACTCCTACTGTTCATATGTATAATTTCAACCCTATGATACTATTTTTTTTTTTATTTTCATTACAATTTCTCCTTTGATTTAGGAGTTACTTATATTGTGTACCCTGCCAATTTAGCAACTGGATAACACCTCTGACTGACTCAGGTGAAGAACAGTACTGAAATGATATTGGTCATCACCTTATTATCCTTAGTTCATTTTGCCTCACTAAATGATGGAAGTTTGCATCCATCATGGCAAAAAGAAAAAGCCTTCTGATTGAATAATGAGTGTCTTGAGTTTGAATCCCAGCCACTTCACTCTGTTACCTTGTATGAGGTGTTCTTTCGAAGCCCTTTTCCTCATCTGTGAATTTGGAACAATAGTTTCTGCCTCATAAGGTTATTAGAATGAAATGAGTCAAAAATATGAAAAGTGCTTAGAATAGTGCTTGACATGCAGCTCAGTAAATGGTATCTATTGTTATTCTGATAGTGGAGTTTGCAGCTGCATTTCATTATTATTTCATTACTTACACTTCACTATAAACTAATTTAGGGAGAAGTTATTGAGGTCTGAAGTAATAGTTTGTGAACTTTCCTGAGCAACTTGATCAGTCTAGATCACTGATTTTTCAAGTAATGTACTATAGGAATCTTTAAAACATGCAATGCCGGACTATTGGATCCGGGATACTGACTTCTTTTTCCTTAGCTTGTCAAATAAAAAACAAAAATGACAACAGCTAACACAAGAATAGCCATCTGGTGTGAATGAATCAAAATGATACCTGTTTTTTTCAGATCTGCAAAAAAATGTGTTTTTGGTGTGCTGCAGAATTTTAGTAATTAGTTTATGTGTGCTATGAGATGAAAAGGGTTGAAAATTTCTGGCCTAGAATAAAACCCAATACAACTAAACCATAAACTGTTGCAAACTTTACTTCCTCTCTGTCAGAAATTAACTAAATATTTAGTATGTTTTAAGATGAGGGACTAAATTGCCATTAAAGACAAACCCCAAATTAACTGAATTTATCCTACATTTCACTGTCTCGATATTGAAGGCATTGAACCAAAGAAACAGTCAGTTTATATTGCCAGCTCCCAAGAAGGAAGCAGCATTCTCACTTAAGTATATGAAATTAAGTGTTCTTCCCATCAGAGAGCAAAATATTTGAATATTTAGTCAGAAAGAAAGGTATGGCTTTTTTTTTTTTTTTTCCTTCTTTTTAAAGCAGACTATGCAGTGGGCATGATTCCAAGTAGATAGCAAATTTTTCCTCATCTCAGTTTCATCACCAGCTTCTTCATTTTCCCCTTGCTGTGCTGCTGTGCAGATCAGAAAAAGACCTGGAGATTCAGAGCACTGTGCATGAAATGCCTGAAACAGTTACTCTAGATTCAGAATTCTCCTCCTTGCTGTGAAACCTTGAAAATTGGCCTGACACTTTACGAACATCAAGCCCTAGGGCAGTAGCTTATGGTGGGGAATCACAAGGCTGGGTCAAGTCTGTGTTTCCCAGATGGGGAAGAAGTCACCCCTTTTCTTTGTCAGTGAGAAAGGAGGGAGCAAAGTGCGCCCCATGCTCACACACAGCCTTCTGTGAAATCCGCCAGGGGATTTAATTCAAAGTGAGGTTTCCACATTTGTGATAGCCCTTGCATGCTGTTGATAGATAGGGCCCCTCTTCAGAGCAACAGTGGAAATGAGGGATAACTATAATAGGACAACAATAAAAAAAAGAAACTAGAAAATAAATACCTGGCCAAGTGGGGTAAGAAAGGGAAGATAGCATCAGGTGAGCTGAGCACTGTGTCTTCAGGGCAGGTGCCAGGAGAGCATCCGTTTTACCCGTGGGACAAGTGTTTTCTAAGTAGCTATCTCTGGACCATCAGGTACAGGCAGCACTTTTGAACATGTACCTTCAATATATTTTTTCATTGGTTGATATACGTATTTTATATTCTATATACTTGTACATTTAAAAACTAAAGGCAGCCCTGGCTGGTGGCACAGAGGATAAGGTGCCAGCCTATGAACCCAAAGGTCACTGGTTCGATTCCCAGCCAGGGCACATAATGGGTTTGCAAGCCAGGTCTCCAGCCAGGTCTGTAGCTGGAGGCAGGTGAAAGGCAGCCCCCTCTGCCCCCTCTCTACCTCTTTCTGTTCCCCTCTCTCTAAGAATAATAAATAAAATCTTATTTATAAATAAATAAAATACTAAAGGCAGTAGGACAAAAGGGCAGTATTTTAAAATAATAACAGCCCACAGTTCTATGATGTTTATTACATGCGAGGTATTGGCCTAAGTGACTTATTTACTCTTGCTAAAAGCAGGCGCAATTCATCATTAAGAGCGAGTGCAGTTCCATATGTGAGTCCTCTCCTTGAGCCTTTCAGATGCTCTTTGCCAGAAGGGTTATTGTCAGATATGACTAGACTGGCTTGACTTGGAATCAGTGAAGTGCCAGCTGTGATGTGTTTTTTATTTGCTCGTGTTTTTTATCAGCAGTTTCTTTGCAGGAGGTTTTTTTTTAACCTGTTATCCACTTTGCCAGGGATAATTTAGTTACAAGCTGAGCCGTAAAATGGACAAGACCACCTAGTGGGGGCACGAGCGCCGCCTGTGGGTGGGAATAAGCCAGCTAATGACGTGTAGGAGCTTCCCTGTCCCGCAGAGGTGGCCAACGAACCCACCGCCTGAGGGCGCCAGAGTCGGCCTGTGCGCGAAACATTGCAAGGCCTCGTTCCTTTAGTTTGGGTGAAGCAATGTGGAAGAATTTCTAACGACCCGCCCACATGCTGGCTGATTGTTTTTAACGCCCCCTCGGCTTTGCCCACCTGGGAGGGAGGAGCCATCAGGGGTTGCCAATTGCTAGTCACCTGTGCAGTGACGAAGAGAAGGCGAAGCCCTGGCGTTTCTAAACTGGTACAGATGTGTCAGACCTCCTTCCGGGGCTTTCTTTGTGTTTCCTGCCCTATACCTCAGCACGTCTGTCAGACTCTGAAGGAAACATCTAGAACATCCCTTTCTTTGCTAGCATCCCGTGAGAGGGGGCCCCCCATTGCCTCCCAGGTGGCTCAAGAGGCTGGTTTCCCTGTGGGATCCCCAGAGTTGACAAGGCTCCTGTTTCAATGGGGCTCAAGTTTAGGCTCGGGATTTTCGACAAACTTGATTAGCTGTGCTGTAATTGCACCTGAAACAAAACGGACGCACGCTGCTTGTATCAGGACTTGTGTCGGCCCCCTGTTCAGTGGGGACATTTCTGTTTGGAGCAGTGTTGTTTGTTGACGTGCTCAAGAAGCTCTTCCCAGTTACGATCATTAATTTCAGTTCTGGCTTTATAGATAATCATGAACATAGGAAAGAGAAAATAAGCAATATAAAAAGCTGTTTCCACCACTTTTGAGAAAGGAGGAGGCTGCACTGAGTCTACTGTAGAAAAGTCCTAAAAGAGACATTGTGAATGTAAAGCTACCCATTTGTCACCTTCTTGAATCTTTATTTGGCTGTAAGTGTATCCCTGGAAGGGGATGGGAATGCATCCATTTGTTGTAAATGACATATAAAAGCTATTTTTTTAAATAAATGAAATAATTTAAAACGTGACTGGGAAACTGCTTCAAAGTTATTCTTTTGCAAGGCAGAAGTGATGGCTGCCAAATTAATTAGGTGGTAGTCAGGAAAGGGCTTGATCATGTTTTTCTTAGCATGCACCTTTTTTATTTTTTTTAATTTTATTGTTGTTGTATTACATCCATCCCCATTTTGCTCCCCTCTGTCCCCCTCTCCACCCACCCATTCCCCCTAAAGTCAATCCCACCTGTTGTCCATGTCCATAGTTCCTTTATACTGGGTTCTTGTCTAAGCTGCTCCCCTTCTTTGCCTCTGCCTCCCCCCTCCCCCCTACCCCGTTCCCCCTGACCACTGAAGGCCTATTCCTTGTATTCATATACTTGGTTCTGTTTTGCTTGTTGTTAGTTTTGCTCATTATTGTCCCGTAATGGGTGAGATCATATGATATTTGTCCTTCGCTGACTGGCGTATTTCACTAAGCATAACACTCTCCAGTTCCATCCATGTTGTTGCAAAGGGTACAAGTTCCTTCTTTCTTTCTGCTGTATAGTATTCCATTGTGTAA
>PVIW01003773.1:33735-155522 GCA_004026585.1 Noctilio leporinus
ACATAGGTGTGCATAGGTTCTTATGAATTGGTGTTTCAGGCTTCTTTGGGTATAGTCCAAGTAGTGGAATTGCTGGATCAAAAGGCAGTTCCATTTTTAGTTTTTTAAGGAAACCCCATACTGTTTTCCACAGTGGCTGCACCAGCCTGCATTCCCACCAACAGTGTATGAGGGTTCCCTTTGCCCCGCATCCTCGCCATCACTTGTCGTTTGTTGATTTGCTGATGATTGCCATTCTGACTGGTGTGAAGTGGTATCTTATTGTGGCTTTAATTTGCATTTCTCTGATGACTAGTGATGTTGAGCATTCTTTCATATGCCTCTGGGCCCTTTGTATATCTTCCTCAGTGAGTTGTCTGTTCAGGTCCTTTGCCCAAGCATGCACTTTTAACTCTTGTTTATCTGAAGCAAAAACCAGGTAAATGTTTGCTAAAGTATAATATTAGTAATTTTTGAATTTATGCATCAAGAGTATGTTACTCTGAATTTAAAGGGTTTGATTTTTCAGGTATAGGACTTGAATCCTGGGCTGATGACCAAGAGATACTTTATGATTCTCCCAGAGACTAATCTGAGACCTCTGCTGAGAAGTTCATGACCAATCAGTTCATGACCCAGGACATGCATATAATTTCTAACAAGCAATAAACGAAGTAAAATAGTGCTGAGGTGGTCAAGCTACAGAGTAGCAGAAGCCAGGGAGAATACTTACACCAAGTTAGGTGTCTTGGGAAATTGGAAGGATCCCTTAAGTTGGAATCTGAAGAATTGGGTTCTAATCTCTGGTATCTGGTATCACCACCTACCAGAGTGGTACTGGACTGGCTGTGCCCTAATTAAACCATGGTAAGTGGGGTGACTGTGCCCATTTTATAATGGTGGTGTGAAGATTAAACACAGTAGTTACTCAGTGGATGCCTTTGAACTTCGATTCCCAATGGAAAGTCACTTAAGGAGAATGGAAGTGACAGGAGCTGCAGGGTGGGTGAAGATGAGCGTCCCACTTGGCAGAATGGAAAGTGGGGAGCTAACGGGTGCATCTTGGTGTCCTTGCCTACGCCAGTAGGGAGTGTAAGGAGTTATTTTTACCTCTAGCTTTCCTGTCTCTCTTATATGCTGTACCTAGTGCTATACATTCTATTATTTAAACATTATTATACAGTATAATAATAATATTCCTTTTGGTAATAGTTGTATGCATTTTAATATGTGCCTAGATTAGTGTAATCGCCACCACCATCAGGATACAGCAACTCTAGCACTACAATGACTTGCCCTCACATTATCCTTCATAGGCACCCCTGCCCCCCAATTCATGGTTGTCTGCACGTTTAATACATATCTTCCACTCCTATGGCACCATGTACTTCTCCTTTCTAACACATTGTAGCTGTCAGTTCATATTCTAGATTGTCACCTTCAAGAGTTTGGGAACCATAATGGTCTTTCTTCTGCTCCAGCCCTAGTGCCCAGCACGAGCCTGCACATAGGAGACATGTCGTACATGAATGAGCCCCTACTGTCTATAGCCTAGTTTTTTAATCTTGTTCTTTAAATAGGGAAAGAATTGAGAGAGGGTAAGAAGTCTGCCTATGATCACATAGTAGCAAATTCCAGAACCCAGGTCTATCTTGCTGTAAAGCCTGTGCTTTTTCTATATAAGGATATATCATGACAGAGAGGGTTTGTTTGCAGTTACTCATTTGAAATTGCATACGTGCATTAACCAACTTTTAAAATAATCATGGTGTGTTGACACCAGTGACAAAGTTACCCTTGGACTATTCAATAATTTCAAACCTAAAACCCTGTGTGTTTACCATATAAAATCAAAATCTTGTCTGAGCTAATAATACCAAACTGAGGGAGTGTTCTTTCTTCTAAAGTGACTAACCGTATGGCAGATGGGATGGTGCCTTTAGCCCCGGGATGGTGGGGGGCGTGGGCAGAGGGTACTGAATGGAGCTGTGTCCTTCATGTCCTTCCTTTTGTTCTTTTGCTGGAGCTGAGCAGCTAGCTCTCCAGCTCCCCATGTGCAGGCCTTAGCCCTTCAGTCACTGGTTCAAAGGATAAACCAATAACAGATTGTACATCCCAGCAGGGCACAATAGCTGAGGAAAGACAGGTTTTCAACAGTTCAGCTCTCTGGGAAGAGGAATCTGTGTGTGTGTGTGTGTGTGTGTGTTTAAGATACAGACCTTAGCATAGAAGAATGTGTGTGTGTGACACTGTTCACGTGGTAGGGCCATAAAGCCCAGCAAGCAAAGCACAACCAGAGAAGTCAGTGTCAGTTGTGTGTTAGAAAAAATGACCCAGGTTGCAGTTCAGGTTGCAGAGTGGAGAAGTGCTCTTGAGCACCAAGTGTACATCAGGGCAAGCCTTCCGCCCAGAGGTTGGTAGAGTGTGGGTTGGGGTATTTAGCTTAACACTGGGCTGGTGGGGCGTTGCTTAGAGCAGGGGCTCTCTGGTCCCAGCGGCATCCTTTAGGTAGTGACCTCGAGCAGTTACACTCCTTGGCACCTCATTTTCTCCTCTAGAAGATGAGGATAATAACCATTCCTCATAGAGTGGTTATTCATAGGCTTGGTACGAGGCTCATTGTGCTCATGGGTATGAAACATTTAGAATATTGCCTGCTTTGTAAGGCTTGTTAAATGATGGAAAGGGTGCTGTAGCCCCGTCGCTGGGTGTTCCTGTGACTCTGGTCTTCTTATACTTTAATAGCTGGCCTGGAATCAAACAAAGCCTGCATGTGGGAAGAGCCCGCTCTGGGCTTATACTTCCCCGAATAGTGTATCACTCCCTGTGAGTTCCCTGCCATCGGCATGCACTGAAGATTTTGAAATCTCTTCATGGGTTTGTTTTTATCTAGTTCACAGGCTTTCAGGTTTTTTTGTTTGTTTATTCATGTGTATTCATGAGCTTCTTTTTATCCAAAATCTTTTGCAAAATCCTGGTGGTTACAACTGATAAAATTGTACTGCTCTGGTTGAAATAAGTGTCAAAGGAACTCATCACTTAAACAGCCCCTTAATGTCCTCTTTCCTGAGGTACCACGTCAGAATCAAGGAACACAGTTTGGACGCTGTTCGCCTGGTGGGTTCAGGGAGATGTAGGAGATGTGACTTATCCAAGGTCACACAGTAAACCCATGGCAGATCTGGGGCTAGGTTGTGGGTCTTCTGGCTGCTTAGCAGCCCCTTTGCATGATACCAGGCTTCTCAACTTCAGCTGCTGTTTATAGTCCCCAGATTGGGGGGAGGGGGCCGGCTTTAAAAAGGATTTAAAAAGGATCAAGGATGGGACCCCACCTTCAGAGAGACCTTAATCCGTCTGGGCACAGGGGCCACATCAACCGGCTCTCGATGACTCAGAAACAAACTTCTTTATGAAAAAGTTGGCTTACAGGTTTTAGGTGTGAACATTACTGATTGCATTTGAAACATTAGCTGTACCTGAAAGCACTGCTGCGCAGAGGGTTCTCAGGAGTGCCCCAGCCGGTTCCTCTCTGGCCCCGGCCTCTCTGGCCCCGGCGGCTTGCCCTCAGGGGCGGTTGCATAGCTGCCGCTGAGCGCTCTGCCGTGTTGAACGCGGTGGGTGCAGTACTTGCTGGAAGAATTTCAGTTGCTTTTTTCCCCTCCCTCTTTATGTGGTAGCATTCCATCACAGTGCAACTCATTTTTTCACGGGGTGTCATCTTTGGTTTAGATCCTGGTCTACGAGCATGACTCTGATCCTTGACCATGAGACACCTGTCCCTCCCCAGCCTCCTCAGACGGTGGCTGGGATTGTCTTTCAGTCAGGCACAGAAGGACTGCGTGTGCAGGTTTTACGCCGGCGGCCTGGACTCTTGTAGGAATTAAATACAATGAGCAAGAATTCCCTTTCTTTTGCCACTTTTCCCGGATTATGAGGATGGAACACAGTGTGTCCTTTACTCATGCCGCAAATGACAAGAAGCGGGGGTTAATGGCAACTGCTGTTATCGCACAGAACAAGTGATAAAGCTGACGGTGTGGCAGGACAATACCTTATTTCCGTTGGGGACCAAGTCACAGGTATTGCTGATACCACTGTGCTTTGTTGCCTCACAGTCACAATAGGAAGAGATGCTGAATTTCAGGAGTTTGTGAAAATAAAGGTAGATTCACAGACTCTGAATTCTATCATATCCAAGGATGTCTTACATTAGGAACCTTTTCCTGGGGGTCCAGTTTTATTCTACCTACTTGTACCTGCTTCTCATTCTTTTCTGTGCTGGTACTACGCAGGCTGTCCCGGGATCCTATATAAACATGCACATCCTTTCTCCGCCATGCCCTCACCTCTTGTTACAGAATCTACCAATAGCAGCTTATCAAAATGTCATGAAGCCTGTGTGACAGGATGCCCAGAGGTAGGCTGTCCAGGGCCTGGTGGCCTCCTGGGTCAGCCATCAAGGGCCAGGCTCCTTCTGCGTTCCTGGCCCACCACACTGAGGTACAGCTTTCAGCCTTGGTTTCAACAGGGTCCCCTCACCTGCAGGTGTTGCTTCTGTGACCCAGGCAGGAAGAAAGAGGGAAGAATCAAAGGCACAACCCTGGGCCAGTTGAGCTGTCCTTTTTATCAGGAAAACAAGAACTTTTCTGGAAGTTGCACTGAGGACATTTCCACTTGCAGCTCACCTCATACCACTACAAGGGAGTCTGCAGAGGTACTTGCAGCAAGTACATTACTGCCCCAACCAGAATCGTTAGTGAGGTACCAGGTAAGCTTCTGCCAGATCAGCTATATCATTTAAGCCTGCTGGTACTTTGTTCTCATGGGCTACCCCATCACCTCCCAACCCATCCATGTGCTGCTTGTTCAAGGCCCATCTTCATCCTGCAGAGCCCCAGCCCCTACTGAGCTATACTCTTCCACACAGAACTTTCAGAGTTAGCAGAAGCATCTGGGTCATCTAGGGTAGCCCCTCATTGTGCTGAAGAACTAAACAGCCCAGAAAATGACTTACCCAAGGTCATACTGCAATGGTAATGGTAGCGGCTGTACATGGGTGTGTGCTGTGTTACTTAGCTACTCACTGGGCATAAATGACCGCTCCACCCTCCCAAATACCCCCTCCCCCATAAAACAGACATAACTTACATCGTAAGGAAAAGCAGGCACAGAGATGGTAAGCAGCAGGGACATCAGCTCTAGAATGACCTGCCTTGTGCCTGTACTGCCTCCCACTTACTGGATTGGTGTTGGAGATACCGTGAGAGACATTTCTTCTAATCTTAAATCCTTGCTCTTCTCACGTAATTTTCCTCTTGAGTGAGAGGGGTTATGCCTCTGTTTCATGGTACATTTAGTTCATAAGAGTTTCTTACTGCCTGAATTAACCTGAATGTCTTGTTAGGATGGCATCCCCACTTGCACTTTCTTCTCTCTTAATCCTCACAGCATAGTGTGATCTTTTAAAAACATGAATCAACTTTGTCATTCCTACCTCGGACAATGCCTTTTCGTTACTCACAGGCTACAGCTGAAGTTCTTCATGTGCCCTGGCAGGACTTGCGTGCTCTAGCTGCTACCTCCCTCTCCAGTCTCACCTCACCCCATCCTTTCCTGCCTCACTCTCCTATTCAGTCACATGGGCATGGTCCAGTCTCTGCTTACCCATCTGGCACCTTCCTACCACAGGGACTTTGCATATGCTCTTGCTGCTGCCTAGGATTCTCTCCCCTCCCTTCCTTACCTTGTTTCCTTCCAAGCAGCCTTTGTCTGGTCCTTATATCTCCAGGAGGCCTCCTCCACTGTGCCCCTTTGCAGGCTGGCCTCACAGCACCAAGAACCTCTTCCTGTAGTGCTCACCAGATTTATGATCTTATGTTTATTTATGTGATTGTTTGATCTTTGTCTCTTTCTCCTACTGGATTATTAATGTTAGACCACAGACCACATTTGATACCTCTTTTGTCCAGTCATTTATTCCCACTGCCTACTCTTTTGTGTCTGTTCTACAGAGAGTGCTCAGTAAATATTGTTGACTGAAAAACAAAACACCCACTGTGTTATCTCTTAGTACATAGCACAGAATTGAGTGAAAAAGCCCTGGCAGGTAGCTCAGTTGGTTAGTATTGTCCCAATATGCCAAGGTTGTGGGTTTCATCCCTGGTCAGGGCTTATACAAGAAGCAACCAATGATGCATAAATAAGTAGAATAACAACTCAATGCCAGCCTGTCTGTCTCTTTCTCTTCCACCCTTCTCCTGCCTCTCCCTAAAATCAGTAAGTAAAAATATAATAAAAATTAAAAAATATGGAGTAAAAAGGGTTTAAAGGGCACTGATACAGTAATGGCATCGGTCACTTAACTATACAGTATCTTCCAGCATCATTCTAAGATAGACCGAGAGTGGTGGTTACCAGGATAGAGGGTAGGAGAGGTGGTGTTTAAGTGACAAACTTGGCAGCGAGTTACAGTGTGCAATACTGTATTATAATAATCACACTTGATAAGAGATTAGACCTTAATTATTCTAACTACAAAAGAAGAATTACATGACATAATAGGGGTGCTAACTTGCTCTAATAGCCATCATGTTATGATATATAAATGCATCAAGTCAACATATTGCACATCTTCAAATGGCACAATGCTGTATGTCAAATGTACTTCAATTAAAAAAATAAGATGAACCAGAAACTCTTTAAAGGCTTCAATTAGAAAGAATCCAGTGTTTATTTTTGCAGGATAGATAAGCCTAGCCGTCAAACGTAGACATTCTATTGCACCTTATCTGTTTAATCTCTGTATTTAGTATCTTAACTCCTACAGAGATATCATAGTTGAGCCCCCCCCCCCCTTTTTTTCTTCCTATTGCTAAGGTCTTAGGCATGTGTGATTCAAACATGGTTTTTGAAACTGTTCATCTTGAAATTGTCTAGAAATGAACCGGTAGGTACTAACTCCACAGAAGGTGAGGGAAGGTGGGCTGCGTAGAGCTGTAGGAGCAGCTGTAGGGTGGGAAGTGGAGACAGGCAGAGTGCAGGTGGGAGTCTGGGAGAGGAAACAGGAAAAGGAGAGATGGACTGGCTACACCATGCGAAGCCAGGGCTGTCGTGGGTATCAATGGAAAGAATGTGTTCTAAAAATGCAGGATGTTAAATGGTGAATTGTCTGGATATGAAAGGGAAAAAAAAAGTACACGTTGGTGGTTACAGAATAGACAGGAGGATGTTAAGAAAAACCAAAGGAAATAGAGAAGCCAAGGAACTTACATGCATGACTCATGGACATGAACTAAGGGGTGCATTGCTGGAGGGAATGCAGTACTGGGTGGAGGTGGGTAAAGGGGGAAAATTGGGACAACTGTAATAGCAAAATAAATAAAATTTATTTTTAAAAAATCTGGATGTAGATCAAAGAAAATGGGTCAGTGATGGGAGAATGTAAGGTCCCGAAAGGGGAACATGAGTTTACCCACGTCCCCTTGAAAAACCTGCAAACCAAGGGCCGTTCTCCAAAGACTCCGGATGAGGGTTAGATGTTAACGCTGGATTTCTAAGCATATGGAGTCTCACCTCAAATATCTATGTATCAATTTAAAGTAGATCTTGCCCCCAGGGAGCAACTGAGGGGAGGTAATTTGGGTATCTCCCCCCTAAGGGGAGAGGCAGGGACCACTTCATGCCCTGTGCGGTGGCAGCAGCAATGGTGACAACTACGGGCTCCTTCCCTCAGTATCTTTGCCATGTTTCGACCCCAGTGCTTGCGGACCAAAGACGGCAGCCAAGTAGCTGTGCTGCGCCGCGAGGCCTGGCCTCTCAGTGTCCCCTGGGGGCAGTGCCACTGGCGCTCACTCCTCCCTGTCCCTCTCTCCCCCCAGGAATCCGAAGGCGTTTCCTGCCACTACTGGTCGCTGTTCGATGGGCACGCGGGGTCCGGGGCCGCGGTGGTGGCGTCCCGCCTGCTGCAGCAGCACATCACGGAGCAGCTGCAGGCCATCGTGGACATCCTGAAGAACTCGGCCGTGCTCCCGCCCGCCTGCCTGGGCGATGAGCCCGAGAACACGCCCGCCGGCGGCCGCACGCTGACCCGGGCCGCGTCGCTCCGCGGCGGGGTGGGGGCCCCGGGCTCCCCCAGCACCCCACCCACGCGCTTCTTCACGGAAAAGAAGATCCCACACGAGTGTCTAGTCATCGGGGCTCTTGAGAGCGCCTTCAAGGAAATGGTAGGTGTGGCCGAAGGGTCCGGGGCAGCAGGGGCAGGAGGGTCTCGGCTTCTTGAAGGTCCCCTGCCTGAGAAGGCGCGTCTCCCGCCTGCCCACTGGTTGCGTGGTTCCGCGGGACGTCTCCCTTTTACAGTAGGGTTTCCAGGCTCGGTGGAAGTTGGCAGCAAGATGGAGTTCTGGCATCGCGTACTGGTTGAAATTAAAAAGAAGATGAAAGCGAGGGATGGTGCATGTGGCAATAGGCGTATTAAATAAATGTATGCAGCGGTGGCTTCTCTTTGGGCCGTCGCATATTGGTGCCAGCTGGTAGGATTCCACTTAATTGAAATGAGCGTGGCCGCCATCTGTTCTATACATGTGTATGGATTCCAGGTGTTTAGGGAAACAGAGCTTTGAGTAAAGTACTTAAAATAACCTCCCCCTTTTTTTTTTTTTTTTAATAAATCTGATCCAAAAACAGCTAGTTTACCATGACTGGCAGTGTGGTTCTCACTGCTTTAAAAATGTACGGGCCAATATCCAAGAATCGTTTGTTTTGCTTGGGAACATGCACTTGTTTGTACATTTAAATTTGAATGTGTCTGATCAACGAATTCAGCCTCTTTCCCTGTCAGTCTCGCTGCTGAAAATACACTCAGAGAGGATGCAGCTGCTCTGCGTCCCTTGCTGTCCCTCTGCCTGGTGACAATAGGCATTGAAGGTGGGCCCCTGCTGGGTTCGCACCCCTGGCCCTCTCTGAGATCACTGTCTCCCAAAGCCGTGATTAGGGTTCCAAAGATCTTCTCTCCTGAACAGTAACCTCCTGCCTGCAGATAAAAAATAAAGGTATGTGAAGATTATACAAGGACTTGTTAAAGATGAGTGGGTGGTAATGTCCTTAAAACTTAAGAGATTAAAGGGTGATGATGAGCTTTTAATTGATTCGAGCCGCTGGAAACATCTCCCCAGAATTACACACACATTCCAGGATCTCCCCATGTCAGGTTGTGTGCTAAGGAGAGGAAAAAAGTAGATCATGTTACATGGCGTCATCTGTGTTTATAAGGCAAGAAGGGTTTGTATATTTGCTCCTCAAACGTACCCCATTTCCTCACTTTAACTCATCCCTTCTTTGGCTCCAGTGTGTCTCTCCGTCACACAGACAGTACTGACCCTGTGAGTAGCAGGTGATTTGAAATGTGTCTCTGTCTTAGAAGTGTGGGGTAGGTGTCAATCCCAAGAAAGATACCCAAGGAGGCTGGAAAAGAAAATTTAGGCAAAAAGGAATCAAGGAATCAAGGTAGTAAAATTGACTCATACTGAGGCTCAGCATCATATCAACTCATTTTCCAGCTCTCGCGGAAGCTCTGATGCAGATAAGGGTTTCTAGACACCAGTGTTCAGAATGCTAATATTTCATTGAGGTAAATATTTGACAACTTGCCTATAGTCCTAATGGGAGAAAAGGGGTAAGCAAAAGAAACTTTGGGTTTTTCGTTTTTCAGTAATTGCTACTGCCATGACATCTTGTACTTTTACTTGGCACTGCTGTATTCAGTTTTATCCACCAAAGGCTGATGTCACAGTGAGTCAGCCCTGCAGGGCCTCGGACCTCTTCTGCCCATTAATGGCTTGTGGTTACTAGCCACAACTCTACTTGAAATGAGAGGCCCGTTGAGAACAATAACTTGGTAAAGGGCCTCATTCTTGTCATTCATATTTTTTCAGCTTTTAGTTAGCCAAAAGTTTCATTACCTAAAATTTTTCTTGGAAACTTAATTGCCAGGGACAAGATTGGTTCACTTTCCTGTGTCATTTGTTCAATCAATAAATACAGGGATGGGGCAAACGTAGTTATACATATAGCTGTGAGTACATGAAACACAGCTTATTCTTGTATTATTTATTGGTGACTGTATCAGTGTTTGTGCAACTGTAAATCTACTTTTGCCCACCCCTGTATTTGTGGAGAACTAACTACATGCCAGGACTCGCTGGGAATACAGCATTGAACAAATTAGGCAAAGCTGCGTTATTAAACAAGTATATGAGTAGGAAGAACCTTGAGAGGAGAAGTGAGGGGAGATGTAGGAGTTTGAAGAAGCCAAGCTTGGTGGGAGGCTGACGGTGTTCTGGGCAGAGGAAAACTGTTTGTGCGAAGAACATCAGGGAACATCAGATGGGCCATAGGCAACCAGCCAACATCCACCACGGTTAACAGATTTCAAAGGTAGGAATGATATCAAGTGACCTGGAGAGGCAGTTTAGAAGCTATCTACCTATAAAGGATCTGGTGGGTCATACTATAAATCTTTGGCTTTAGGACTTTCTTTTACTCGGTCATCCATCCCACCCCTCAGCTCCCTCTTCACACTTTAATTTTCCCCGGATTGTCTCCGTAGCCCCAACAGGCCAGAGGCCCACCTGTACTTTGCACTGTGTCTGGCCTTATTAAGTGAGATAATCGTTTGTCTTTTGTTTTCATGATGTTTGGTGGGATGACCCTACCTCTTGGCCCTGCTGGCAGCTAAGCCAATTGATGCCTGTTGGACCAGAGTAATCATTAATACTGTCCCCTTTGCTCTCAGAGTATTCCTGTTTGGGTGCTGTCTTACTGGCATACTAATTACAGAGATATGCGCTTTTTCCCCCCCTTCCTCAGAGGCTTTAGAAAAAGTACTCCAGTGTCATAGAAACTGTCCATGTCTTAGCCATTCACTTGGTTAGAGTGAATGTCAGAAGCCATAATACGGACATAAAACAGTGTATGGAAGGCCCTTGCCAACTTATTAAATACTTTCTTTTCCTCTCCCATCCCTCTTAATATTAGGTCTTTGAGGATCTTTGTTTCAAGGTAAATGATGGTTTTTTGAAATGCCCACCACTCAGCCCATTTTCTTATCCAGGTGGCCTGATCTTGCTAGTTCCTCCCCAAGACTTTCCGAGATGGGCAAGTTTGGAATTTCCCAGCCAGTCCCCATTTTTTCCCTCACAATGGTCAGCCACTTTCTAGCTTTCCTGTTTCCAGGTGTTCTTTGGGTCTGGCAGTTTTTGTGCCATCCTGATCTTTTGTAATAGGAAAACTGAGTATTAAATAAGATTTAGTCATTTCAACTTTGTGGCTTTCTTGCTTTCTCTGTCATGTTTAATCTCTAAAAATTTCCCAGGGCCGGCATCTAAGCCTCCAGTTTGCCTCACTGATGACATTTCACTCTCCGCCTCCCTCCCTTCCTCCGCCTTCTCAATTGCTAGTATAGATTGAGCTAACATTTTAAAAAATATATGTATATGTATTTAAAAAGATTATTTATTATTTTTAGGGAGAGAGGCAGAGAGGGAGAGAGATGTCAATGTGTGGTTGCTTTTCACCTCCCTCCAGCTAAGGACCTGGCTTGCGACCTGGTTACATGCCCTGGATAGGAATTAAACCAGTGATACTTGGGTTCATAGGCCAGTACCTTATCCACTGTGCCACCAGCCAGGGCCTTGAGCTAACATTTTATGACTAGCATTTGTCTAGACACCATGGAGGTCTAGAAGTAAAAGATAAGATTTTATATTTAGGGGCATTTGTAGTCACACATTATAGAACTATAGAGATACACAGTATCACATTTATTTTGATGTCCTAAGTAGGGTGGTAGAATGTTAATATTTATCTGGAAGGATAGTCATTTAAGAAGATTCAGAAACATCCAGACAATATAAAGTAATTATGTCCAGGGAAAAGTGGGTACTACTTACAAATATAGACTAACAAAAGTAGGGGGAAATGCTTTGAACAAGGGAAGATAACAGTTTCATCAAACGCTGGAGGCAGCTCTGAGGACACTGCTTCTGCTTTCCCCTTCTGTCCTCGGGTTGCCTGGCGGGACATGTGGCTTGTGGTGGAGGGGACCCTGACTCATGGCCTGTAATACTTTGTGTGCATCCTGCAGAGGCAGGTCTGCCCTGCGACCCCTTACTGTACCTCGTCTTGGATCTTACTTCAGAGGGAGGAAGCTGCAGAACTGGTCTTCTCTGTGACCACGTGAACCGTGGCTTCCCTAAGCACTAGAATTTCAGAACTTTCCGACCTACTTCACTTCTGCTTCCCATCAGTGCGTTGTATCAGTGCCAACCTTAGCGGCTAAGGTATCACCTGTTGTGTCCAGGTTGTTGTTTGGCCCAAGATGAGTGATGTGAATAAAATAAATGACTTATAAGGCAAGATTTCTGTGTCCTCCCTACTTTCCCACCCTACAAAAGCAGAGCTGAATGGTCGTGGTTCGGTTACGTTGTTGGAAGGAGACCTTTGCCCTGGGAGGAGTCAGAACCAATTAGCAGCGACTAGTCTTTTATCCTGCCTGCCACCTGCAGGATTTGAGACCTGGATATAGGCAGCAGTCTTACAATTCTGTTTATTTCCTTTTCAATGCAGGTATAGATGCCTCACTATAGTGAAGAATAGTCTAGAAATTGGGTTGTTATGGGCGGGGGGTGGTGGCAATATTTTGACTTATAAAGCTACCCTATCTCTTCCTGTTACTGGCTAAATGTTTGGAAATAACCACTCAGCTTGGCTTTGTTGGTAAAACCCTGTAATGACATTCTATGTTGGAAAAGAGGAGGGTGCGTGCAAAATTGATTTATACCTTAGAAACCTTAAGTAAGCTGTGGACCTGCCCATCTGCCTGTATTTAAGCCAAGAGTTTTGTTTTGTCTTTGTTTCTGGTGTATCAGGGAGCTCCTTCAAGGAAGGAGCGTATGATTTCACCAAGTGCCAGCAGGTGGCAGTATTAGGCAGTACTTGTTTTTCTCTTCCCTATTGCCTGGCTGAGATTGTTCTCAAAATAAACTGAAATCAGACCTGGATACTAAAACCATGCAGAATCTTATTATTTGTGACCAACACTATTAGAAGCATGTTCAGAACTATGTTTTTACCAAGCTAGGGGGAGTTGCCATGTCCTATTGAAACTACCCAACATTTGCTCTGTTGTGCTGTCTGATGTTGCTTTTCCTTTTTTCCACCCGAAATTGATAGGAAACAAAGAATGATCTTGGGGTTGTGTCATCTCTGGGGCTTTCAAACCAAATTATAACCACCCAGAGCAATATTTTTTCTGTCTTGCAATTATTTTCTGCTAAATTATTCTCCTATGATACACATCTCTTTTTTCCCGTTATTGCTCCCACTCTTTCTTGCAACAGAAAGGAGCAAAATAAAACCCCAGGTCTTAGAAATTGGATTCATTCTTTGATTTAGAGATAACCCTCAGTTTAAATGTAATATTTAGGCAGATATAATACAGGATAAATCAGCCCTTCTAAGTAGAAAGTAGCCTAACGAGGTCTGCAGGACTCTTGACTGAGCAGATAAATCAATTATCTCGCTAATTGAATCTCGAGTCATTTAAGTTGATCCTTTTAGACTATACTTGAATGATGATAATGTACATGTTTTTTACTGTTTCTCTAGATTTATGTCTTGGGGTTTGCTGATTTCCTCATTTTTAGCTAAGATAGTTTAGTCAAATAGTTTTAGCTAAAATGAGGAAATATTCCAGATTAGTCCTTGTGTAGCCCAAAGCAGCGGGCAATGTTTCTCTTGATTGATTTTAAAGAAAACCAAAACTGAGGGTTTTAAAAATAAATTATAATTATACATAGTTTTGTATATTTTACCTAGAAGGTGAGAAGCTTAAGCTAATTGGAAAAGTTGAGAGTTTAAAGAAAACAGGTAGTTGATTTAATGGTAAACGTATCTTTATTGACTTCATTTATCGTCTTAGCTGTGGTAGTAATAAGAACTGAACTATCCAAATGGTTCTTTAATTTCAGTGCTAAGATTTTGTGAAACATCTTTTAAACAGGAATAGATGGTGTAGGAAAAATTGTGCTATTTTGGCTTCTAGGGAGGGAAGAAGGAAGCAATTATTTTTAGAATATGTTCTAGTTACACCCAGTTTTAGGAGAAGTAGAAGAGAGTATTTTAATGTCAGTGAGTCCTACAGGGTGACAAAATTTATAGAAAGACAGCTCTCACATCCTTTTCACTGTGATTCCAGAGAGCACACATGTAGTTAAAGTGTGCGTACAAATCTGCATGTGTATGTGTGCTTGCACCATGTATGTTACCACACAAATGGGGGTGGATGGTTGAAACATGAACACATCAGCAAAGTTCAGTGCTGGGGGAGCTAGAGAGGGAAAGTAGTTGAAACACTGGAAAAGATGAAAGAAAGGATGAAATTAATTAGAAAAAACTTGTCGTGTCACTGTTAATGTAATACTGGGCCAGCTAACTGGAGCGTTTCCCCCACAATGAAAGGCAAATAGGAACTCAACCGTAGCAGAAAATCTTAGTGTTGAACACAGCCTGGATTTTCAAAAAAGGATTATGTATTTTTATAATTGGATTTTTCTGTGATACAAGCCATGATAATGCACGTACCATGGAGTATATAAACTGGTTCGCCCGAGGCCCGGAGGACTTCTTTGTGGTGGGCTCCTTCTGGACCTGGACCGCACCCCTGAGTTAATTCTGTTGGGAGTCACCTCGCTCCACCTCCATACAGCCTGCAAGCAGCTGGGTGCCCGGGGTTTTTTACTGAGACCTGTCTTTCATTCAGGCTTTATGTATTTAAACGAATGTTTATTCTGGATGTGAAAGGATCATTTTTGTAGCTAGAGCAGTTCCTTCAAATATGTTAAAAACAGTAATATTGTGTGGACTTTTTACCTACCAATTTATATGTTAATTTGATGAAATATGTATCTGTCATAATATCAGCTTTATATGGTTTATTTAAATGCAAAAAATAAAATAAAATAAATCCATCCACAAATTTCTTTGTGGATAGGCTTATTGGTTCTGTTTCATGCACAGTTTGGAGGCTAAACCAACAAAACTCCTACCAGCTTGATGCTTTCTTTCTCCTCTCTTTCACTTCTTGGGGACAACCATTCCTGGCTGCCACCTATGTCCCTCCTCTGCTTCATGTCCAGCCATCCATGCGTGGGTTCTGAGAGCCATTCATTTGTTCTAGTCATATGACATCACCTTACCTGAAGCTTGGGTTCTTGCTTGCTTATCATCTCATCAAGCATTTATTTGCCTTTTAAGCCTTTGATTTGTGAAAGCTGCAACCCATTTCTCATGGTATAGCAGAGATAAGGTGGTGAGGAGATCATTCTGAAACCCAGGCACTTTTAAATGTGTGACTTTATTTGCCTGTTTCAAAGGCATTTATTCAACTCCCTTTTAGCTGGCCTGGTGTAGGTGTTGAGGGTCTAGCAGTGAGTAAGACAGGTCTCTGCTTTCCATCATGGAGCTTTTAGGCTGTGGGAATGATCTACATGGCCTGCTAAGCACCTCACATGTACCATCTAATTTAATCCTGACTACATTGTTTAAGAAAGCTAATGCATATAGTTTAAGTACATTTTTAAGTCTAAGTTAGTCTTCACGCTTGACCTTTGTGCAGTTTTTTAAAGGTCTTATGTATTTACTACTGAACCAACCTACTAAGTGCAGATAAACATCAACAAATAGAAAAATCATTCTTCCAATAATTTCCCAATGAAAACGCCCAACTGTCCAGACAGACACGATCTTCTCAACGATGTAGTAGGGTGCCCACAGCACATATGCGAGAGCCATCTCTCCCTGGTGATTCCTTGGGACCCAGCGTGGCTCTTTTCTACTGTTTCCTCTTGGGTTTGTGCCTGACTTAGTTACCAGTTTTGATCTGAATCCATTGGGCAATGGGTCGATTCTGCCTTGATGCCCTGGCCAGGAACCTCTTGATCCTGAAAGTCTTATGAGAAGACATGGCGGAGGCGTGTGCAGCTTTTGATGCTGTTGTTCACTCACTCCCTTATTGGAATATTTCTTCACTTGATTCTAAACTATCCTCCCCCACCTGCACACACTCTTACCCGCTCCCCATGGCTCCTCAGCTTCCCTCTGCCCCCCCACTTCTTCCCAGCTGGTTTCTCCCAGCTCCTGTCTCTGTACTTTTTCACCCCTTACTTTTTAACCAATGTGCTGTCCCTGTTCTCTAGCCTTGGCTCAGGCTCTCCTGTTTCCAGTTTCCCATCAGTGATTCATCGGACACTGTAATATAATGTTAGGTTAAATAAAGCAATTGCTGATAAATGCTGGGGTACTACATTCCCGCGCCCTTTCCATGAGGAGCTGGCCAAAGCCATTGAGCTCTTAAGTGTGTGGGTTTCTAAGCCTCACAGAAGCCCCTGGCGCTTACCCTCACAACCCGCCAGGGTGCTCTTTCCAACTTGTCTGGACCAGCACCCCGCCTGCGCTTCCCTCCCTCAGGCCCAGAAGTAGATGACTGCTGGAATGTTTGACATGATTTTAGCTAGCATTTAGTTTATTTTCCTACTCAGCTTGTGGTGATGGAACCCTTGCTTCTGTCAGTGACGTAGAATTTGACAAAGATACTTGCCTTGAGAATGGTGCATATCTGTCCGAAGAAGTGTGTGTTTTTAATTTTCTTGGGGAGGCCTCGTAAGGTGGCAAGTAATAGGCAAGGAGTAACATAGGTGTTAGAGGAAGAGAATTGAATTGGAATCCAAATGCCAGCCATGTAAATATGGGCAGGTTCCCCCACTTCTCTGCATCTGAACAGTGAGGTTAATAATGGGATTATGAGAACACGGTGAGATTCTCTATGTCACGTGCCTAGTGCAGGAGTGTCAAACCCCTTCTCACCTGGACCACATCAGCCTCGTGGTTGCCTTCAAAGGGCTGAGTGTAATTTTAGGGCTGTATAAATGTAGCTACTCCTTAACAGTGAAGCGAGCCGGGTAGAAACAAGGTCCTGAGCCAGATAAAACAAGGTGGAGGGCCGGATTGGGCCCTCAGGTGTTTGCCACCCATTTGCCTAATGCACTGCCTGGCACGGAGGGTGTGCTCAGTGTAAGCTGACTGTTGCTATGCAAGTGCGTTGCTGTCGTTGCTGTCAGTGGGTTGGTAAATTGAGGAAGTCAGAGGAGAGGTCAGGAGCTTATCACCCGTCAATGAGGCAGCAGGTTAACTCCTGCCTGCATTGAATAGAGGGCATTGTTCTTCCAGTCACTGCTCTTAATCCAGCTGTAAAAGAAACTATTGATTGGAGACTTTGGGGTTCAAAACATTGATCAGGTCCAAGTACTTGTCATTATCTGCCTCTCTCTTGTATCATCCATATGGTAGCTCCAGCGATCCATGCAAAGACTGTATTTTCCATAAGCTCTGCTATTGATTGAATACAGTTGGTTTTACTCTTCTCGGTTTTGCCTGATTATATCCATTTGCCATCCCTTGTTTCCTGTCTCTGGTCTGCAGATGGTCTGGCAGGCAATGGCTGTGTGCCAGTGTCCTCTCCAGAAATGCTCATTAGGTGGTAAAAGAACAAGTACTGAAGATTCCTTGTCTCTTCTTTGAAGCCCATTCACACCCTTGGGGAGCAATGCTAAAAAAGTCTTTGATGCCTGTTCCTGCGCAATCCAACGCTAACTTTGCTTTCTTCCCCAGGACCTACAAATAGAACGGGAGAGGAGTTCGTATAACATATCTGGCGGCTGCACAGCCCTCATTGTGATTTGCCTCCTGGGGAAGCTGTATGTGGCAAATGCTGGGGACAGCAGGTAAGCAGATCAGCTCCAGGTTCTTACTGATTTTCTGTTGCCCTGTGGTAATTTTTATCTTTTTTTTTTTTAAGCGATGAGAAATAAAATAATTGCACTTGGAATTAGGTATTGATAAAGATGTCTTCTCCATCTGAATAAAAATGCATTTCATCAGGTTGGTATTAAAAGGCAAAGGCTGTCTTCTGCTTGTTCGCTGCAGTGCATGTGGACACCTGTGATTCTTCAAAGCCCGAAGTATGCACACGGTTTTTGACTTCAGAACCTGACTTGTAATGAAAGCTTAGCGGAGGCATCATACATGAGAGAGACAAAGAGGAAGGAAAGGAATTTGAATGACCTGGGAGGGCTCCCCAGCTGGTTCCACTTCTGCTTGGTGACTTTGCACTATCCCCTCCCTCCCAGGAGCCCTGGTGTTTCCTTTTATGCACATGCCCTTAGAAGCTGCCTTGTCCTCTCTTCTGGGCTCAACTTCAAGGCCAGGAGACTATGGTTAACCCTTATTTACCCAGCATTGTGTTTTATTTTTATTTTAAATAACTGATGTGTCCTCACTTTAGACACAGGTAATTTTTAATTACAGACTTTGTGAAAAGTGTTCCAATATGTATTACACACTTTGCTGCCAATTTAGGAACAGAAGATGCTGGCTTTATAGCCGGACTTTTGCTAAAGACTGATTTTTTATTCTGAAAGCAATCACAGTAGTGGATTCAAACCACGATGTTCTCAGAAGAGGAGCGACTTTCCACACAGGCTGTAATCTTCAGATGGCCCCGTTCCTCTGTGTCCTTCCTCTAGGTCACATGCCTCTTCTCAGCAACCCTGAGTGCTCTGGCCTTCCTTGAAGTCTGTTCCCACCCCCATCCCCTGTCTCATCAGTGTGGCTGCTGCCTCTGTAACCTGGAAGACCAACTCCCTCGGGTGGTCAAGGAATTCACCCTTATTCCATGGTCATACATTGCTCAATAGTAGGGGTATGTTCCAAGAAATGTGTTGTTGGGTGATTTCATTATTGTGCAAACATCATAGAGTGAGTGCACTTACACATCAGTGTGCAGCCCTATACGCTAGGCTGTACAGTGTAATCTTACGGGCCACCTCATATCTGTGGCTCTCGTGACTGTACCTCTACTTACAAAGCAGGCTGAGTCTAGAGAGGCTCCACTCCCCCTCATAGGGCATCCTCCCCCAGTCTTGCCACTAGAGATCTTCAGACCAAAGGCTGGTGAACGGCTGAGGCAGCAGTATTTGGGGTTTGAAGGTACATGTTTTGGGAGGGCTCTTTGTTGTTAAAGCATATGTGGAATTCTAGTCTATTCTGTGAGATATCTCAGTTTGAATGTAAAATTTTGTACAAGACGTCATGTTTTCCCCATGGCTTTCTTTCCCCAGTGTCGCTTCAGGGTCCTGGCAAAAGGGAGTCAGGGTCAACTGACGAAGAAATGAAAGGGAACCAGCCAGGGCGGGGAGGCCCAAGAAGGTGTTTACCTTCCAACCTGCAGGGATGTGGGAGCAAATGCTATAGGGGAGCCAGGAGACTAGGACACAGAGGGAAGAAATGGTGCCTCCATCTCTTGCCAGGGCTTCCCATTGGGTGAGCACAACTAGAAGCCAGAGGACAAGTAGCCCAGGGAATGCAGGTCTCAGAAGTCAAATAGCAGGGTGCAGACATAGGCCAAGACTGTGTGTCCTTGTAGGAGCTGCTTGTTGTTTTTCTTCGCCACCCCAGGGTCTGAGCTTCTTAAAAAGAGGAACTCGGTCTTCAGGGGCCTTTCCAGACACCCACAGAGGAGCCAGCTTCTGGGCCTCTTGTTTGGTTCTGGATCTTGAGCTTTTTGGAAGACAGATGACCATGTATATAGATGATTCCCTTCTGTTCTGAGGATTCAGCTGCTGTGCGTATGTGAGCCTTTCATCTTCGTGTCTAGTTCTGTGTCCTCTGAAACGAGTTTACTTTCCTGGCCCTTCCAGGGACTAGGATGGTGGTGGCTGAGGGTTTCGCTTTCTGGGGATGGGCCCACACCCCACCCCAGGTGACCCCAGACTTAGAAGGTAACCCAGCTTCTTTCCCAGAGTATCTTTATGTTTGATTATTCTTTTTATAGATGCAACTTCTCCCCAATGCCTTTTTCTCATTTTGGAACATGGTTTTCACCGAAGCTCTAAGCTCCTTAGCAGAACCAGCCAGCCTGCCAACCGTCTGATCCTAATTCCCAGAAGCTGCAGGCCCCTTGTCCAGCTAGCACCTGCCAGTCCCAAGTATTCATCTTCCGGACTCTGGCTTTTTAAGTGCCAGTTTCGAGACCAGATCTCAATTTCTTCCTCGGTAAAAATGATGATAGGTTTTGAACTAAGTAGTTACTGCAATTTCTGGCATTCTAACTGTTATCCTATGAAGAGTGACACTTGGAAAGTGAAGTGGTGCTATAAAGATCGTTCTTTTCGTTATTTTCACTTTCTTAGCTTCACTTTTTGAAATTTTAGTGTAGCTGAGGTTCCCGTGTTCCTTAAGTGTCCATGAAAGCATGCGGTTTTACATGTCATTTCCAATAGTTTAAAAAGCAGTTAAAGCTGTAAAGCACCAAAAGGAGAAATCCTATGACAACATAGCATCTCTAAAACCTAGTAAGTCTAATCACAGTTTTAGTACCCTGGCCCCAGTATCTGGATGTGAATTTGGGTTTTTGTGGCTGATTGGTTGGGTTTGCTGTTTACTTAGGGTCCCATGCCACGTAGAACCCGAAGAGAAATGTGAGTTGGTATTTGTATGCACCATCAAAAGGATTCATCAGAGGACACTTACTCAGGAAGTAGCTAGTTTCCATTCTTGGGTGAACAATAGATCACTCCTATCATCTCATGTAGGATTATTGCCTAGTTCACATACCAATAATTATTGTAGGTATTTGAGTTTACAAAAGTGTTCAGATATTCCCAAGAAACAGCAACTCTGTGAACTTTGATCGGACCTACGCAACGTAGGTTCCTTATCGTTTACACAATCATGAATCAAGGCCTCAGTTTAAACAACTGATTGGGGCTGACAGAGGATTCTAGCAATGGGGCCCTAATTAATTGTTAATTTTTGTTCTTTATTGCTAGATATTGGCTGCCCATATCTTTACTTTATCTTGACAGTTTTGAAAGTGAAAGTGAATCGTTGCTGTACGTTCAGTACCCTGTAATTATGCTCAGAAAGAGAGAAGTGTTGCACTGGTTTGACATGGAAGCTTCTGGTGGCCAGGCAGGGTTTTCTAAGCCACTTTGCTGTGAATCATGTGTTTTCCCATTAGGTGCAACTGTGCCGGGGGCTGGTATTCAGATGAAGCCTCATGCTATTGGTGGCACACCGGTGGTTGAGTCAGCCACCGTGTAGGGTGGTCACAGTGGGGCCAGGGCCATAGCTGGGGGGCAGATGGCCCTCCTCTCTCTTCAGCTGAGTAATCAACCCTGGGAGACACAGGTGATAACTACTTAATGCACAACAGAGGCTTTATTTTTCCCAGGCAAAGACAGCCAGCTCAATACCTAAGGGGCCCTAAGGGACTAGCAAAGAACCAGATGGCGGGTGGATTTTCACTTCAAGTAAAAATGAACTGGTAGCATGCAAATGTCCTGCAGAGCAGCATGCATATTCTCACTCTCTGGGCTTGAGTCACCCGCTGCTGAGGGTACTGGCTGATTCTTCCATCAAGAAGGCGCTTTGACTCCATTTTAGAGGATTATTTTATTCCTGTAGCGATGGCCCTGAGGAAGCAACGTCTAAAGGCTTAGCAACTGAGAGTAGGTGAATTCATTCATATAAAAGGAACCATTTAATATTCGCTAAATTCATGATTTTGCTCTTGCCAGATTTTTAGTAATAGCAGGGATAAGATAGCTAATAAGTGTTAGGCACTTGTTACATACTGTAGCAGAATCATGTTTCATTCTCTCAGCAACGTAGTGAGAAGGAGGCAGCAGTGTTCATATCTATGTGTATGCTGAGGCAGGCCAAGGGGATGTGAATTGCAGAGGGTCCCACAGCTTCCATGGAGCAGAGCTGCTAGCCAGCCTGAGGCTGGAAGTCAGAGCACCCGGTTCTCAGCCAGCATCCACTGCAGTGGGAGGGATTTCCCAGCCATGCTAAGACACGGGGTTTTTTGTTTTGTCTTTCACATTTTGACATCTGTAAAATCAATAGTTTCTCGTCAACATTTTTCTTCCCTATTTGTGTGTAGAATAGTGATCTACCTTATAATCAATGGCATCTTTGATTTCACTGAGAACTGTTTATAGGGTATAGTGAATGGATGGCTGCACTAGGAACTATTTTAAATACATTGCAGTAATGAAGCAAATAAGCTTTGGGTGGTCCTGTTCATTCACTGATCATATAGGGAATGATAATTTCTCAAAATGAGGGCTGCTGTCCCTTTACCAAAGTCTCAAAGTTCTGTGAAACCAGTTTAAATTTTGTGTTTTCATTTTGATGATAATCTGCTGAAAATAACATAAGCATTTTCTGGGTCTTATGGATAACTGTCTTATAGGTGATCACTGCCACAAACTCAGATCTCCATTTTGTCGTATTTACAATGACTTTGGCAGCAAGTGTCTTGGAGACTTTTTCAAAATGGGCCACAGGCTCTGGGAGTACAGGGTCATCTTCACGTCCTTGTAGGTACTCCTAGGAAAGGGACGGGAAGGGCAAGTATACTCAAGAGGCAGCTCTGGGTAGCAGGAGTGAATGAGTGTTCCACAAATGGTCCGGTGAACAAAGGCATAGTCCAGCCAGGTTGCTTTTCATTCATTTCTCTTTCCCTCTTTTTAATTTTCTAGAGTCTACCTTCCCCTTCCTCCCCCGCCACTACCCCATTTAAGTTAAAGCTCTCTGTATTTATTTGGAGGTAAATTCCTGTGGCAAGTCTGAATTTTCCTAAGGATAGCAGTTAGATATTAAATTCAACTTCCATTTCTCAATTCAAAACCAATTAAACATCTGTGGTATCTTCTCTTCCAGGTTTTTCCCCTGTACTAGTGATAAGATAATGAACCAAGCTGTAACTGCCTCCAACCCAAGTGAGTGTGAAGAACTATTCATTCCTTTTTATGTCCATGGACATAAATGGCTAGTATAGAACCTTCCTGAAGCGGCTTATTGCTAATGAGTGGTTCATCCCTCCATACCTGCCCGGGAGCTGCTGCTTTGATAGTAGCTGTCCTCTGAGTTCAGAAAGACATTGATTTTTTTCCATGGACTACATGAAGTTCACCACACCTCTCTCTTTCTTTGATAGGTAGCTGAAAAACAGCACAGAAATAAACCAAAATTAACCACCATATTCTGCTATGGAAGTTGAATTGCTATTTTCTACCTTTTTTCTGTGTGGCCCTATCTTTTTTGGTATATATGT
Source organism: Noctilio leporinus (assembly GCA_004026585.1). Classification (NCBI taxonomy): domain Eukaryota; kingdom Metazoa; phylum Chordata; class Mammalia; order Chiroptera; family Noctilionidae; genus Noctilio; species Noctilio leporinus. The sequence goes on from PVIW01003773.1 coordinate 56,948, forward strand.
ACATTGTCTCTTAGTTATACCTATACCTGTCAGAGGGATTAGAAAAAAAGAAAATATTACTGCCGACTGGTCACAGATACAGGAAAAGACATAAGGACCAAGTGTAGATTCAAAAACGGTCTGGACTGTCCCTGCCAATCTGCTTGCTGTCTACACGGAAAGCACCCAAGAGGCCCTTTTCTCTTTGGACTCAATTTCCTGTCTCTCCCCCTTCAATTTTCCCCCTTCACCTCTCCTTTGCCCCCTTGCCCTCCCTGAGTCAGTGGTTCTTAACATGTGGTCCCCAAGCCAGCAACAGTAGCAACTGGGAACTTGTTAAAAAAGTAAATTCCAGGCCTCTAGCCCAGATCTACTAAATGCAAAAGCCAGCGTGTGGGGCCCAGTAACCTGTCTCAGTAGCACTTCCAGTGATTCTGATGTAAGTAGGCATCGCTGCTCTGAGGTCTCGCTGGGCACCTGCTAGAGCCTGGAAGGAGCCATGTGTCCTCAGGGTTTAAAGCTGCCCCGGCCTGGCCTGAGGCTAACGTGGCAAACAAACTCTAGATGCTGTCCAGCTCCAGCAGGCCCCGATGCAATGCACAAGAGCTCCTAGGGCAGCATGTCCCCTCATGATTTCTGATGCAGCTCCTTGATGGGGAGGGGCCTGTCTGCATCTCTGTCCCCTGGCTGAGGTTCCTTTTTGCCATCCTGATACTCTGAAACAGGTCCTTTTCCTCAGAAACTGGTAAGGATTCCTTAGCATGACCCAGCTCTTATCTCAGCCTTTCACGGACAGCTGCCTTGCTCCGAAGCCCCATCCCAGCCTGCACCTCTGTGGTTGGGCCCCAGGGAGAGGGGCACTTTGGCTGTGGTTCCCCCATTCCAACCAGGTTACTTAACGACCTCCCTGGACTCCTCACCCACTGAGGAACTGCACTGGGAAGTCTCAGGGAGTGGGTAGAATGGAATATTTGCACTTAGGAATATTGACATGAGATTACTGTGGTCAAACCATGACCTTGTATCGTTGATGGTTGAGATAGGATGATACAGTGAGTCTATGACAGGGAGAACTTTCTAGTAGAGAACAGCTTGGTTTTATCTTGGGGCCTCACCAGGATTTTCTGAGGATGTGAAACCAGGTCAGGTGAACTAACCACATCAAAAAAGGTCTTTAGGACCTGGGAAGGTGGGCTGACCTTAATCAGGAGAAGCTTCACCGCAGTCAAGGTGAAGTGTAATAACTGTTGAAAAGGGGGAGAAAAGCTCTCGCAGGATAGGGAAGGCTAACTTATTAATGGTTCCCAGTTTTTAAAAACCGTATTTAGGTGGACAGTAAATTCATTCTGGTCACTGGTGATGTAGGCACTGGAAGCTGATATAATCACAGGCTACAGCTTTTGAAGCATTTGGCAAAGGAGAGCTAATGGTTTGGCTGGCTTACTTTGTCTCAAGTGCCATTTCTAATTTCTAGGGCTTTCCACAAATAACCTAATTAATCTTCACACGGGCCCTTCTGGGACAGGCCTGTCATTAATCTGATTTTGCACATGAAGTCCCTCTCTAGGTGACACAGTTCAACATGTGCATGAATGAACAGGAACCTTCCGAAGAAAGGCCAATGGTGAAGAGATTTGAACCACATTTGAAGGGATGATGAAAAGACAAACAAACTAGAGGGTTGTTTTTTTTTTTTCAGCCACGTGAAAAAGACATAACTTGTGTTGCTATAGAAGAGGTCTTTGGGTATTTCTGGATGTCGGGGTGGTGAGGCTTGCTCTCCAGGAGTCTCTGCCTGGGCCAGCCTTGGCTTGACCCTGCCACTTCTCTTGTGTGTGACCTCCGAGCAGTGTCATGTTTTCAGGGCCCCAGTTAAGTAAGCAGATATGTGGAAAGCTCTAGCATAAGGCCACGACTGTGGGAACTGGTCGGAGCTAGGTAACAGCTGTCCTTGTCATTGTGCTGATGTGAACTCCTGGGGAGCAGGCAGTGCTCTGTGGGAGCTGCCCAGAGGGCTGTGAGCTGCTGGGGAAAATTGTGGGTCCTCTCTCAAGGAAAAGACGTAGGTGTCAACTGTATTACCACCTAGCAAAAATATTCTACGAAGTAATTTGGTTTTTTAAGGTTCCCCATTAAGCACCATTTCTGTGACTTTAGGAGAATCTTAAAAATATTGTGACTATTTTTGTTTTCTTCATCTGAGTTTAATGACCTCACAGTTTGCATAGGAAAGGCCCAAGTGTTTCCTGCTATGCAGTGGTATATCAGGTAGGCTAAGTATGGAAATAACAGTCCCCAGAATTCACTGACCTGGAGAAGCAATTGCTTTGTCTCTTGCAGGCATTTGGGGACCTAGGATGGAAGAGGCTCTGCCACCTTTAACAGTTGGCTTCTGAGGGCTTTCGGGGATCTCCGTCCAGTCAGCCAGGACAGTACAGGAACACGGAGAGAGTTCACCTAGGGAGGGTTTTCCTGACCTGGCCCATGCAGGCACCCAGCATGTCCGCATGCTTTCCATTAGCCGGAATTACAGGGTGTCCTGAGACACAGGAGGCTGCTGGGAAATGCAGTCATTGGTCGATGTAAGAACCTCGACCAAATAAATTTTTATTAGCATTTATTTGAGTCAAACAGAGGACCTCGTGGAAGCAAGATCCCAAGAGACTAAGAAAATGCTCCAGAGGAGGTCAGTTTTGCAGTTGCTTTTATACTTTTGGACTTAAGGAGGGAGTATGTGGAAGGTTATTACATGAGGGTGGGAGAGAGCCGTGGAGGAGAGGGGGGCTCTATGATTGGATTACAAGATGTTGAGCAGGTTATGTGCTCCTTTCAGGGTAGTTATGTTTCCAAAGAGTCTGAAAAATGGTTACTCTTAGCATTTCTAAAGCGTACATGCACAAGAACAGGAGACAGCTAAGATAAACCTTTTCACAAGCCTGGGGTGTGCCTACTCACCCTGACCTGCCCAGCCACCAATTCATGATCAGACCACCCTGTGAGGTTACTATCAGTCAGGTTTATTACAGGGTCCCTTTTTCATTCACATAGTCTTGTGTCCCCAGATCCGAGGGACGCAGCTTTAACCATCATTAGCATTGAGAAGGGCATTCCTATTAGGTTCAGCGAGTGAGGTTATATTTATTTATTTACTTACTTATTTTTAAAGATTTTAGTTGTTATTTTTAGAGCGAGGGGAAGAGAGAGAGGCAGAGAGGAGGGAGACATTAATGTATGGGTTGCCTTTCACCTGCCTCCAGCTACAGAGCTGGCTGGAGACCTGGCTTGCAACCTGGTGATGTGCCCTGGCTGGGAATTGAACCAGCGACCTTTGGGTTCACAGGCCAGTGCCTTATCCACTGTGCTACCAGCCAGGATGATGAAGGTGTATTAATTCATTGTTACCTTTCCCCTCTTTGAGCGGAGGAAGCTACCATATCTTTTTTAAAGCCCAAACACCAGTTACCGCTTTGTTACTTTAATTTTGTTTCTCTTAGTTCTGGAAGGGATATAGTAAATTCAGCTTAGATGGTCAAAGACGGTGGAGAAATAGTTGTCTCACTATTGATCCACTTTTATCTCAGAAAAAACACATTTGAATAATGAAAAAGCCCACAAATAAACAGCATACCAAGTATTTGTCTATAGAAAGTCCATCATAAAAACTAACGTTCATTTCATGTGAAAGAAGAAAGGTTATATTAACCATGTAGGGTGTGAATTGATTGATGTTATATGATTTTATCAGTTTTATTTAAACTGATTTTTATCTCAGCCTTTGTTCTTTTCTTTTGAGATCATTTTTAAACTGTCATAGTTATGTTAAAAAGATTTTTGAATGACATACCAGTTCAGTTTAATTTAACAGTTTAGTCTCATATCTACTCTCAAACTATAGTTTTCACTATTTTTACTTGGGCACATTTCATCTCTTTGAGGTCATCCTTAATAGTCAAAATAATGACTACCAATGAATCATTAATAAATATGTCTCACTTTACCTTAAGTCAATTTACATTCAACTTGTATGATTCACTGTGTGTGTATTATACTGTCAAGGCCCCAAAGGGACTGAAATGCTGCTGGAGGAGCGGGATCCAACCATCTCTGGGTGCCCACCCGAGCTGGGCGTGTGCAGGGGAGACCTGGTGGAGGGTGCAGGTGAGGGCTCTGTCTCCATTTCTGATGCAGTGTGGTGGGCAAATGCGGGCTTTCAGAGACAGATGAGCCCTGGGCTTAGATGAGTGAAGGCTCCCGTGGGTTAAAGGGGGGAGCTCTGGCACGCACGTAAGTGTGCTCTTTGGCTTCTGGAATAACAATGACTTACTGCATCAACAAGATTCCTTCACAGATCAGACTCTGTCTACAGTTGTGCGGCCTGATCCCCTTGCTCTGAGCTTCCATGGTGTCACTGCTGGGGTTGGGAATCGTGCCGGAGAGCTTGGGGGGCACTTGGGTTCATTTTGCAGTGCAGGTATTTTTGGTGCGACCACACTTGTTTTTATGACCTGGGAGCCTCATTGAGCCATCAGCAGTGGGAAATGGCTTAGGAAGGTTAGGTTGTTCTGGTTTCCTGGCAGAAGGTTGCTATGTACCGAGCAGTTCTTACTGGTATATAATATTTGGTTATATGGCAGGTAGTTTGCCCTGGGGACTTAACTGGACAAGATGCGCATTTGAGCTTCAAGTTAGCCCTCACTGGTAGGAGCAGGTCGATAAACTCTCCAAGGTTAAAGGTGGTGTAGCTGTTAGAAGCAAGCAAGGAAGAAGGGAGGTGGCAGCCCCAGCAAGTGAGTTATGGGCGATACAGTGTGGTGAAAGGGGTAAGCCTGGGGCGCTGAGGTGCAGAAAAGCTACCCTCACCCCTACAGAAAGCACTTCAGCTTTCCCACCTGAGGAAGGGCTGGTCCACCGGTCAGGATCGCCATGCAGGCTAGAGGTACTGCTTGGAAACACCCTGAACAGACTGGCACGAGATCTGTTCACCCTTGTGCCAGGCACTGTCTGAGGTACCAGTGAACAGGACTCCCTGTCCTCCCAGAGCTTGCAGGGGAATCAGCAAAATAGGTAATGAGCAGGGCAGCTAAGGGAAATGTTGAGTGCACCAGATGGAGATGGTTGCTAGAGAGAAAAATGGGATGAGAGAGGGGCTGAGTAGTTTTGGGTGAGCTTAAGCTTCAGATGGAGAACGAAAGTAGGCCTCACTGAGGCAGGGGGAGGGCAGGGGCCACTCTGAGTAAAGGTCTGAAGCAGGTGAGCACTTACATGGAGTTTTTCAGAGAGTGGGTGTCTGATGTCACCCTTAGCTGCCTCAGTGAGACGGAAGGAGAAAGCACTGGGCTGGGAGATACACTCCAACCCTGCAAACTCCCCCAAACTACAAACTGTTGAAAACTCCCATCACTCACTGAGCCTCGGTTCCCTGCTTGGAAAACAAGTAGAGTTGCCAGTTAACCTCAGGATGTGAAACAACTCTGAGACCGGTGACCACCGAGTGGCCTCCAGCTGGAGACTGGCCCGGCCAGCCCAGCTCCCTGCCCTGTAAACCCTCCATCAGTTTCCTTTCCTTGTCTTACTGACTTAGATCCCAGACAGCAGAGAGGATGCCCCAAACCGTGGGCCCAGAGAAGGTTTGCAGCTGCCATCTGTCCCCGCTCCGATAAGCAGCTCCCCTGGGTTTCCCAGAGCTGAGCCCCACGGGAGGCTCGCTCCAGGCTCCTGGTAGCTGCCGGGCTGTCCAGCACCCACTTCACCTCCACGCCCTCTAGCCTCAGTGGCTCTGTCCGCTGCCCCCAGCACTGTCTGTCACCTGCGTATCAAGGATCAGCATTTTGTACAGCTCAGCTCATCTTTCATTCTGAACTAGCACTTAACTGGTTAGTGGCTATCTGAGGGTCTGACGGGTGGGCCCCCATTTTCCCTCAGTATTGCATCCTACCCTCCAGACAAGAAGCAGATTCCCTGTTACCCCTTTGCTTAAAATACTGCCTACCTATCGTGCCTACTCGTACTACCACTAGTATGGCCATGATTATGACTACTCGCACTGGTTCTACCACTAATAGTACTAGTACTACTACCACTACCACTGCACTACTGATGTTGCCATTACTAGTACCACTAGTACTACCATGACTAGGACTACCCTTACCAGTACCATTACTACTAGTAGTAGTGCCATTAGCACCACCACAACCTCTACCATTACCACCATTGTTACCATTGTCACTAGTGCTAAAGCTGCTGCTGCTACTGCACCTCTCAGTAGGTGGCCCAGCAACAGGGATTGGGACCAGTTGCATGTTATTTCCCCTCCTCTGTCACACCCCACACCCCCCTCAGGTTCTCTTTGACTCACCCGTCGGGTACCTACCCAACGGGAAGCGGCTCCCCAGGCCCCCCACTTAGGGTTTCGGTGCATTGCAGACCTAAAGAGCATCACTTCCACCTGAGGGGGATGGGGTTCTTTTTTGGGTCACAGCTCAATATGGCTTTGATTCAGGTCAGCGTTGCACCTTGGACTGGTGTTGCAGTTGGACTCACTGATCACTTGTGTTACCCCAAGATGTATGTAGGTTATTAAAAAAATAACATGAAATTAAAAAATGAGATATGAATCTTAAAAGTTTTCAGAGGGTGGCTAAGGGTGACCCTTAGCTAATGTGCACGTGTGGCTCTGGAGAAGGGGGTAACGACCACGAGTGTACACTTGGAACTTACACGGGCCTGAGTCTGAATTCTAGCTGCGCAACTTACAGCATGACTTTGGGCAACAAGATTCAGGATCTCACTGAGACCCTGTTGGCTCGTCTATTTGATTAAAATAATAATAGCTTTCCATGGGGCACTTTTAAATGGGACAGTATGCATAAGGCATTTGTTCTGTTTGGTACATAGTAAGCACATAATACTACATGTAAGCTATTGCCTGTATTAAAACAGAAAAGAAAGACTAGATGTTGAATGTAAAATGCAGGGCTTAGAACAAGCATCCTGGGTCTGAGGTCCAGCTCTGTCACTGACTGGGTGACCTTGAGCGAGTTAATTAACCATTCCGTGTGCCCGTTATTTTATCTGTAAAACAGGGATTGTAACAGTCCCTGTGTCATAGTCATTGTGGTGGTTACATGGGTTAACATAGCTTAGCCTATAATAAAAATATGATGCCAGGTAAAGTGTATTTCGTATCACAGTGTGGAGGACTTGACTGTAAGGGGCTACATTAACTTTTGGGCTGAGGTAAGGTGTGTGCTGTGAAGAGGGCACTCCTGAGCTGTTTCAGGACTGCAGGCTGGAGTGAAATTGTAGCCGGTCATGCTGTCCATATTAGCTGTGGGCTCTAAACCTGCATTCTTACCTGAGGGGGTCTGGAGAGCGTGCGGAAGGGAAGCCAGCACACTGTGAGACTGGTGCTGCTGGTGTGGCCTCTTAATTGACAGTTATGTTTGAGGTGCTTTGGAGTCACACTAGGCAGCCTCTGATACCATTTTTGGTTTTTACCTAGTGTTTGGCAAGCGATGGGTGTGTCTCAGCAACACAGAAGAAGTCCTTTTTCAGCAAAGCCCTTTAAAAAGCCTGCAGGCATGTGACAGTCAGGTGTTTTTGTTGCTTTGTTTTTCTTTTAAAGCTTAGCTGTGAAGTCAAGGTCATGCTTCCTGTGAAGCTCAGGGGCACAAGAAGCCCTCAACTGGGACTGCTTGGCCTAGAGCCACCTGACCCTCTGCATCAGGCTGTGTTTGGCCACCCAACTCTTGGACCCTTGCTTTTCTCTTCCAGGAGCACCCCAGGCAATAAACAGATTTTTGAGGTTGCAGAGTGGAATACACCTTCGCAACCATGGGCCATCAGGGCTGTCTACAAAAATTGGATTCATGTAAATTCATCTATTTGCTTCCTCTCTCTCTCACCCCCTGAAACCATAAGTTTTGGTTCTTTGCTTTTTCATAAAGATTCTATTTATTTTTTTAGAGAGAGGAGAAGGGAAGGAGAAGGAGAGAGAGACACACATCGATGTGAGAGAGAAACATCAGTTGGCTGCCTCTTGCACACCCCCAACCAAAGACCTGGCCCACAACCCAGGCACGTGGCCTGACTGGGGCTTGAACTAGTAACCTTTCAGTTCACAGGCCAGCACTCAATCTACTGAGCCACACCAGCCAGGGCTATTTATTTATTTTTTTAGAGAGAGGGAAAGGGCGGGAGAGAGGGAGAGAAACATTGATCAGTTGCCTCTCACATGCCCCCAGCTGGGGCCGCAGGCCACATCCAGCCATGTGCCCTGACTAGGAATCGAACCGGCAACCTTTTAATTCACAAGCCAGCTCTCAACCCACTGAGTCACACCAACCAGGGCTGGTTCTTTTCTATGTCAAAGTTTATATGTAGTTTTTTTCCTCCTCTCTCGGTCATGTCCTTTGTGACTCTGAACTGGCACATCACAGAATCATTCTCACCCGTGTTTCTAGGACATGGGGTCCCTCCTCCAAATGGGCCGCTCCAGTTCCCAATGCTAATAGGTCAGCTGAAAAATGGCTAGGCTATACCGGGCTCCAAAAGTATTGAGCCAATGTCAATATAATTAAAAGTTTGCACAGCTGATACTTTTGGGACAGACTTTGTATTAGTTACTTTTCAGATCCTTCATTTAAACAAAATTTGGTAGTAAAGCACCTGAATCTAAAAGAGATGAGAACACTTTGGGTAGGGCAGGTTATATAGTGGAAATAGCCCAGATTCTAGAGATAGCCGAGCTGGGCTCTGGTCCTGGTTTTGTCACTTACCCTAGTGGTGTCACCTTGAACAGGGAGTGCCCAACCTCTCTGTGCCTTTCCTCTCTTGTCAGTGACATGGGAATAATAAGGTACCTTAATCTATAATAAGATGGGTAGAAAGATTATATGTGTGTAAAATGCTAAGTGCAGTTTCTGGAATATAGTAAAGGCTCAGTAAGTGGTGTTGTTTTTTTTTTTTAAATTATAGCAACAATAATAATGGTTAACATCATTGTTATCCTCCATCAGTTGCCCCTTAGGGTTTTCCATGGGGTTGTTTTTTAACACAGACAGTACAATACTGTGATTTCAGCATGACACTTTCCACATAGTGCTTTTACCTATAGGAGGCATTGAATAAATGTCACATACAAGAGACCCGACAGACCAATCTTCATGCTATCTTCTAGACGGGATTCTTAACTTCCAAATAGTCTTTCAGGCGGACTAAGGTTGTTCAGGCCATGAGGCTGATTTTGTTGGTGGCTGGGCAAATGCAGCCTGTCTCGCCCTCCGCCTGAGGTCTGAGTGATGTCCCTGGGTACTCCTCTGCACGTCACATAAGCTTGGGCTCTGTGTGTCTCATCCCCAAATAGTGTGTGTCTGAAGGTCAGAGCCTTTTTGGCGTGACAAGGCTGCACCAGGAAATGCTAGACACTGCTCTTCTGCATGGCTGCTGTGCTTTCTCTAGTGGATATTTAATCGTGTGCCAAAGCATTAATCAGTATTTTACTGCATTACCAGCAGGCAGCCTTCTGGTTGACCCAACATCTCTCTAAGAATCCTCAGGCTGGAAATTGTCCAGCGGTGCTAGGAAGAGACATAGCATGCATAGGTTTCCTAGTATGCCTGTGCCTAATGGATGTAGTACATGAAAATGTCTGATCTGTTCAAATAAGTATGTTGCAAGTTAGGCCTCAAAGAAATCGGGCAACCGGCTTTAAAAGCCAGACACTCCCCTAGCTACCTTTCCTTTTATCATTTGACGTTTTACTAGAGTGTATACCTGGCTGTATTTAGCTTCAGGGACACATTGATTTCTTCCAGGGGATCAGCATTCCCTGGCTCCACTCCTCACCATAGTCGTGACTGCCCCACCCCTCCCCTACAGTACAGTTCCTTTCCCCCCCTCACCCTGCTGAATGGAAGAGCTGGCCAGCTGCTTTCCAGACATGTGTCCTCTAGGGCCCTGGGGGCTGCCTGCCTGAGCTTTCTGCGCAAGTAACTGTGGCTACGTGGCCGAGTTTCAGCCAGGGGGGTGTGAGCCACTTCTCAGCTCTGACCCAGAAACACCTCCTACACACTGTCACAGTTCAAGTCCCCCCGAAAGATAAGTCCACATTCTAACCCTCTTACTTATGAATGTGACCTTATTTGGAAATAGAGCCTTTGCAAATGTCATTGAGACAGATGTTGAGATGAAGTCATGTTGGATTAGGGTAGGCCCTAACTCTGATGATGGGTATTTTTATAGGAAGGCCATGTGGTGACAGAGAAGACACAAGGGATAGGATGTGTAAAAGTGGAGGCCGAGATTGGGGTGAAGCTGACAAGTCAGGAAACACCAAAGAGTGCCAGGAAGAGACACGAAGGGTCTCCCCCAGAGGCATCAGTGGGAGCATGTCCCTGCCCACATCTTCATCCCAAACCTTTGGCCACCAAAACTGTAAGAAAGTAGATTTCCATTGTTCCAGGCTACTGCCACTGAGTCAGTGGGCATTTGGTGCCAGGCCCAGGAAACTGTTACGCATACCGTCCTCTCTTCCTATCCTGTTCTGCCAACTGGGGGTTAACAGACTAAGGTGGGCTCCTCAGAAGTGCACGCTGAAGCGGGCCAGCTCCCAGTGCCCACCTGCCTGACTCCCATCCTCCCAAGCTGGTAAATGGACGTTATGTTTCATATATGAAGTAAGTAGGTATCATGCTAAAGCCACTGATAGGGTTTCTCTGTTACAGTAGCTAGTATTGCCTTACCTAAAACACCTGCTTACAGAAGACTGCTGTCAGCTGCATTAAATACTCAACCTTTTCTCTCTGGAAACATTCTCTGTGATGGCTTCTAGGATCTCACTTTCTTGGTTCTTCATCACAGCTGCCCCTAAAATCCAGCCCACCTCAGGACTTCCTCTTCCGCCAGCTTCTCCACATCCTATCCCTGAGTCATCTCATGGACCTTCCTGTACCACTCACACCCTGACGTTGCCAAATACAGAAGCCCAAACCCATGACCTCCTGACCTCTGGTCATCGCCCCCACCCGCCCCTCTGCAGAAGGTCAGGACTCCTCCACGGAGGCACAGGGAGGGGCAGCCTCTAACTTCCCTCTCCCCCCACATCCCCAAGCCTAACCCACTTTGGAGCCTGTGATGTGGCCCATAGGGTAACCACTCTCCAGGTTCTTGTCGGATAGGGTAACCATGAGCTCTCTACCGTTCGTTGCTTCTGCTAAGAGAGACAGGACATAGGTAGGATTTCTAGTCCTAACATCCTCCAGAAACCCCTGCGACTGTCCCAGGCTGAAGGCTGCCCCTCCCACTGTTTTGCCCGGCCCCTCCTTGGTTTTCTGAACTGCCCCTCCCTGGAAGAAGGGTACAGGAGCAGCAGCTCTGGGAAGTGTCCCCGAATTTGCTCCTGCTGAGGCACATGTTCGTTTCATCCCTCAGGCCCACAGAGGACGCGGCTCTCTTGTGCACTTTAGGGAGAGGCCCGGGATTAAGGGCAGGGTGGTGGTTTTCATTTCGGCCCCTGACGTGAATAAACAGGTCGTGGCTGTCTTGGAGCTGCTGTCAGGAAGCAATTGGGGACTGCTAGGAAAGTCAGAGCCTTACGTTACAGCACACGCATCTTTGTATTAATTCCTAGCTTCCTCTGATCTTCCCGCATTTCATTTTCCACATTCATTTATTTATTTTACCTTGTGCATGTTTGTGGAATCCCCCTTTAAATCCTCCCTGGAGCAGGGTAAAGTCTGAATCAAAAAGATGTTCTGCAAACCTTTTTATACCTAAAAAGTCTACAACTAAAGGAGCTTTCTCCTCCCAAATGATGCCCTTTCCCTTGTTCCTGATTTTAAGGTGCCACTAAGCACCCCATTACTCTAAACTAGAAACTTGAGATAATTCACGGTGACCACTTTCTCCCTTCCCTTCTGCCGTCCCGTACCTAGCACCAATTCCTGTCCATAGCCAGCAGCATCTTTTGTAGCCTGTCTGTAGGAGCCTTACCCAAGGACCTATTCCGTAGGTACCTATTCAGCCACTGAAACGTTGGTGGCCACACCCCTTCCTTGTTTAAAGCCTTTCAGTGACTTCTGTCTGTAGAATCAAGTCCAGACTCTTGTTCTCTTTGTCAGCAACTCTCCGCCTTTAACTCCTGTTATGTCTTACCCTCACACCCCAAGCCCTGGCAGTGCCAGAGTCATACCCGTCCTGTAACTACCTGTGTCCCATGTCTGGATGTGACAGCATCTCTTTGTCTGTTGAGCAGCTCCCGGGATGTCTTCTAGAAGACTTGACTTCTGCCTCACTTCTTCCTGGAGGTCTTCCCCGTCCACCCTGTCCCTTCCTGGTCCGCTGGTGTCCCTCTGGGTGCCAGGATCCCAGAGACTCCTTCCTCTGTCCTGCTGCTTCACCTTTCAGGCTGCAGCATGACTGAGCTCAGCTGTGGCAGGGATCACCTCTTACCTCTTTGAGGCAGGCTCAACTCAAAAAATTGCTTATGATCGTTGTTTGAAAAGACCATGACAATGTTGACACCTTGATGGGCTTTATAGTAGTCTATTTTTTTTTTTAAAGATTTTATTTATAATTTCCAGAGAGAAGGGAAGGGAGAGAGGCAGAGAGGGAGAGAGACATCCATGTGGTTGCCTTTCACCTGCCTCCAGCTACAGACCTGGCTGGAGACCTGGCTTCCAATCTGGTTATGTGCCCTGGCTGGGAATCGAACCAGCGACCTTTGGGTTCGCAGGCCGGCGCCTTATCCACTGTGCCACCAGCCAGGGAGTATAGTATTCTTTAAAGGAGCCTGGACAAGTAGGTGGGCTTAATTTGGGGATGGCACTAAATGGTGGGTGCTCAGGGGCCTAGAATATGAAGGGCATGGCTCATTGTGGGGAAGTACCCCTCACTCTCACCACACGTGTTCCCACCGTGGAGTTGTTGCGTGTGCAGTTGCGTCTACCTGAACTGCACCTGCCTGACTCCCACTGCCAGCCCCGCATGCTTCACTGACACCCACCCCTGTCTGAAGCCCCCCGTCACCTCCCCACCACCAAACACTGCTTTTCCCAGGCTGCAAACTCCGTGCAGTCAAAGCTGCTCTCAGAGAGCCCAGTGCTTGGCACAGGTGAGCACTCGGGGGATATTTGCTGAAAGAAATAAATAAGGGAGAGAAAGAAAGGTCTTAGAAGCTCTAATTGGATCAGCACAGATGTGGTGCTACTAAGGCTCCCATTACACTCAAGGTCACATGGCCTTCAGTTTAGTCAACTTTATGGTGAAAATTTTCCGGCTCCTTTGGTGGCTGAGCCCTCCGTATGTACAGGGTGTTTCTGTTCGGTCGCTTCAAGGGGTGGTTTGGCCCTGCCTGGCATTCGCAGCCATGGTCGCCTCTTGCTAATTTAGGGCACACCTAGATTTCCAGTGCATGCGTTCCCCTCGCGGCAATGTAGGACACGAGCCAGGGGACTTGGCTGTCCCCGGTGGTGCCTCTTCACAGGCTGGCTCCAGAGTAAGTGATCTCCGGGCACAGACTCTCTCATTTCTTCTGGGTCACTCCCACTTGTTCTCATTTTACTATTTCTGTCCCTGGTAACAGTCTGGAGGGAAATGCACTGGAGTTCAACCTTTTTAGTGTCATTGGATTCAGCAAAGGAGAGAAGAGGGTGGGTGGTCAGCACTGGCATGGGGCAGGAGCCCAGTGCAAGGCGTGAGATGGGACTTCAGGACAGGGATGAATCCTGACCTGTGTTGGAGGGGACCAGGATGCATCAGTGGGTGTCCCTGCATGTTCAGAAATAAATAGGAGTTTGGATGGGGGGTAACAGTCTACCCCAAGGGGAGCGTTAAGACATGGGATTCAATTCAGCCAAACCACTGATCTCCCTAGATCTTAGCCTCTTCAACCCTAGAATTAAACAATGAAACTAATAGGGTTTTTAAGCTCCAACATTTCTGTGAAGAAATGTCGTTTCCTACCTCTCTGCATTAGGTACCTCAAGTAAGTATTTAATCCCAAATGAGTTTTGGAGTCCCCTTGGTGATTTTAGCTTTCTGTGTTTGATATGTCTTCTCTCTCATTTTCCCCTGAGAGGGGGGAGCTGAGGAAAAAATGGCTCACAAGGCTCTGGCTGGTGGCTCAATGGATAAGGCGCCAGCCTGAGAACCCAGAGGTCACTGGTTCAATTCCCAGCCAGGGCACAGGTTGCAAGCCAGGTCTCCGGCCAGGTCTGTAGCTGGAGGCAGGCGAAAGGCAACCATACATTGATGTTTCTCTGCCCCTCTTTCTAAAAATAATAAATAAAATTAAAAAAAAAAAAAAAAGCTCACAAGAACTTGTAGTCATTTATGTGGCTTCAGGTGCTTTGTCAAGGTGTGAACAGTTAGATGCCAGGCTGAGAAGCAGCTGCTGCACATGAGGCCTGAAGTCAGGTCCCGTCCTACCTGTGTCTCCTCTGCCCGGATTCACTGCTCAGCCCTCTGCAGCAGGTACTCACATTTATCCCTGCAGCGTATTAGGCAGTAGTAGTGAAGGTTTCTGCGTACAGAGTCTGACTGACATGTGGATGGAACATAGTCTTCAAGCTGAGACTCCATGTTTACCTGTCAGAACTACTTGAGGTCTTCTGGCCATTTTATCACCTTTTATAGAAAAAGTCATTTTTTTAGTTATTTTTCATGCCCAAAAGAAATCCACTTAGCTGCTAGGTCATTCCTGACCATGTGAAATCTCTTTTGGGTCAGGTCCCGTTTTCATTTCTCCTCAGTGGGAACGTAGCCAACGTGGGGAGAAAGATTAGACTTGTAGCCAGAAAGATCAGACGTTTGAGTCCATCGCCATGCCTCTGTCCCAGTACCGTGGTATATAAGAAGCACAGGTTGGTCTAGATGCCGAGTTTTTGGATTAACTATCCCCATGAGTTCTCCCACGTTCATTTTCCAGTGACTACGCATTGCCGATGGTTTTTAAATTCCTTAGACTTCAGTTACTGGTGAAGCAGTTTTAACTACAACTAAACCTATGGGTCGTCTAAATGCATAAACCCCACACTGCAGGGGCCTCCCTCCGCTGAGCACACTGCAGGCCCAGATTAATCACGCTCAGATAGTTTTCATCTGGGAGGTGCCTGCGAGTCTGACGCCACCAGATCTCAAGGCAAAAATAGATGCCCTTCAAAGACTTCGTAGCTTCCAAGAATTCTTCATGTGGAAACCAAATGAAGATGTTGCTTCTCATGAAAGCGTTTCATAACTACAATGAAAGACTCAGCCAAACGCAAGAACGTGTATTAACTTTTTTCATCTATGCTTGGAGAAATGTGACTGTAATTAGGGTACATCATTTTAGGGTTCGGGGACAGTTTTAAGCACTTGGCTTCAAACACTCCAGTTTGGCTTTTTGAACAGCAAACTCGATTTCAAGTGGTAACAAATGTCTCTATTAGGGCTCTAATTGCTTCTCTGCCTCACCCCTCAATTGCTCCAGGCTGAGGCTGTGAAGGGCTGCCTGCGGAAAGACTCCATTTGCCCGTGCCTTTGAGAGGTGGCTGTGACTGGGACCAGCCAGTGGGACTAGGACAGTAGAACTTGAAGAGCCTCTTGTTCTGCGGAGGTGTGACTTGCTGACGGATGCTGAACATGTGAAATGTAGACTTGAATAGGTCCATAGAAGTTAGGACACAAACATGGAATTTAGTGGACTGTGTTGCTCTTGAGTGTTTTATGGAGTGGTGTTACGGTAGGAAGTGCCTCTTCAGCAGGGTTAGTGAAAGAATAAGCTTACAATGTGAATCTTGCCCTGGAAGGTGGGGAGGTGTTTGACAATGATTTGTCTGTGATGTCACATTTTTGATGGGTTAACTACAGTGTATTTTCATTAATCTTTTATTCATTTCTGTGTAGTATGTAAAAATGAACTGGTTTATTTTTACTATAATCTGAGGAGAAAGAAGATAAATGCTAACTGGTTTGTGTAGAGCTTAAGATTAAAAAAAAAAAAAATTTATTCATTATTTTTAGAGAGGAGAAGGGAGGGAGGGAGGAAGAAAGAAAGGGAGAGAAACATCAATGTATGGTTGCCTTTCGCCTGCCTCCAGCTACGGACCTGGCTGGAGACCTGGCTATGTGTCCTGACTGGGAATTGAACCAACAACCCTTGGGTCAGTGCTCAATCCACTGAGCCTCACCAGCCAGGGCAGGATTTTTTAATTCATATGAATATCTTTATTTTTTAAATGTACTAGCCCATAGTATAAACATTTCCCACCCATTCTTGTGCTGAAAATGGGAATGTTATTTCTGTTTTATGGAAGTTTCTACTTTGGACACTGCTTATTCCAGCCAAAGTGGGAAATGGTTTATCTGTCAAAAATCCCTCTCCTGATTTGTTGGGGATGCTTCTCCCCTTGTCCTGTCCCATACATTCCACGCTAAGGTCATTCAGAGTCATAACTGACCCTCCCAGAGCATGGGGGAGAGTAGAGGTGGCAGGCCATCTGGCTGAGGCATCTCCCACCGGCAGTGGAAATGGCTCAGTTACCAACCTACTTACAGATAAATGTCCAACAGCTGCCCTTGGGCCACAGGTGAGGTTGCTTTTTCAGGTTGCCCACTCTCTCCCCAGCCTCAGTTTCCCAGCTAGACCTGTCATGGTACTTAGTGCTCCTTGGAAGCTCTGGAAGAAAAAAATATTTTTCTTCTTTGGGTCTTTGGGATACTCTTTGGCTTTGGTCAGATCTTGACTGGTATCACAGCCATCTCTCCAGCCAGCTTCCCTAGGTCCAGCTGTTTGTGATGAGAAGTCCCAGTTTTTCGCTCCCTCTCATTGCCACAGTTTCCGGTAGAGATTACTCCACAGGTTTTCAGCCTTCCAGGTGCTGTCACCTTTTCGGTCAGTCAGCTTCTGCAAGATTCAGCTGCCCTCCCCCTCTCCTCTGCTCAACTACTTTTTTCTTGCAATTTCTCAATAAATAGTCTTCACTTTTTCATGACCACATTCCCATTATCTCCAGCTTAGCAGGTGCCTCTGTACCCTATGCATCAGCCATCTTCTTTGTTTATGGTGACCTTCCTCTTCAAGAGTTTATTTTGTAAGGGGATGGATGTAATACAACAACAATAAAATTTAAAAAAAAAGAAAAAAAAAAGAGTTTATTTTGTATATGTATATGTATGTGTTTGTTTCCTGAAGCATTTGTGAAAGCAAATGTAAGAAAACCAAACTTTTTATTATTGTATAAGCAGTATGTGTTAACTTCTGTACAGTTTTTTTTAAAAAATACAAATCAATATGATTAAGAAAAGAAAGGTGTATTTCTACCACCCAGAGATGATCGTTCACTATGCCACTTGACAGTCCAGATCTTAAGAGGCACCTGCTGTAATCCTTCATAAATCATCTCTTCTTTGGAATAAACATCCGTGGTTTCATGTACATGTTCTTCGCAGCTGGTGGGAGCCCCTCAGCATCCAGGTCTCCTGCCCTGGTTCTTATAAAATCTCCCCAGTCACACATGGCCCCACTCAGAACTGAATTCACCCCTGGGGTGTAGTGCTGATGGCCAGCCCCCTACCCTTTGTAGAGACTGTGTCCTTCAGCCCACTCTCATTGTTCCTGACTCCATGCCCCAGAGCCAAATCACAGTGACTGCCTGATGGACTGAAATTTCATGACTATTTCAGTCATTTTTAATTTGCTTATTTTAACTTACTCTGAGCCCTTCATTGTCAGCCAAAAGATTATGAAAGGTTTTCTTGGTTGCTAAAGTCCAGATAGATATTCTGCCTTTGGCATTTCTTTCACTTGGGCCAAAAAGGGATGGGGGGAGAAGGATGAAGAATGACATGATTTACTCACTCAGAGGACCCCGGAAGGCCACTGGTGACCACTGCTGTCCTTTTTCAGTCCTCAGAAGCCTTTCCTTAAATGGCCTCCTCTAGACTCACTCCAGGTTGATATCCATAGTCACAGAGGCTGTTGTCTCCCTTGTTGAAAAGTAGACCTGGCATGAGAATCTCTGGGCACTTCTCTTCTTCATTGTCCTTCCTCCCAGCTTCCTGACAGAACTGTGACGGCTTCATTTTCAAGGACATTTGGGACCCAAGGTGTGGGATCTGTTGAAGCCAGAGAACTTGATCTTATCCTTGCTGCAGAGTTCTTTTCTGTAACATTCTCACCTGCCTTGGGCCTTACTTTATTTGGTTTCTTTTTCTCCTTCTTTCTTTTTTATTTTTAAACTCAGGGTTATTTTCTTTTTCTTAATCTGAAATAAAATCGTACTGCTTCTGCTTCATCATCTATCAGTGTTACTTACACCTTTGTTCTCATGTAGCTAATTAGTCTCTTCTTTGTCCACTTCAATTTTTCAAGTACGTACAAGGAAGATCACATCAGTTGTGTTCACCGTATTCCATATATATCTATTCTTGGCTATAGCCTTGTGAACACTTTTGATAGGTTGGTGGTATCATCGTCCTTGGTCCTCCCATCAGAAGAAATGGGATCTTAACCCCATATTAACATATTGTTGACCAGCAACTTTATACCAAATCCAATGCAGGTGTTAGCATGAGTTAACTCATGTAGCAAACTACATCCATCTAGTCTTTAACACATTGTTGACTGACAATTTTATAGCAAAATTAATACAAATGTAAGCATGAGTTAACTCATTATCAGTCAACGGCATTTGGGCTTGAAAACATGAGGGGGTTTTTTTTGTTTCTTTTTTGCTTTTTTTCTGACTGGTCAATAATGTGTTAATAGTCTGTGTGCAAAATAGAAAAAATGTGAAGTTCAATATACATTTCTTCAACTGTAAATGTCAAAAATATTCCTGTATGTGGAATAAGATCCACTAGAGAAAAAGCCATAGACGTCAACATTTTGCAGAGATGGGTTGAAACTCAACCTGGTTTCTGGAAGGTGCAGGAAAGAAGAAGCTGCACGGCTGAGATGTGGGAACTCCAGTTCTTAAGCCTTGTCTGGACCTTGCGTATCAATTCTCGAAAGTGAAATAGAAATATAGGGACATAGTGGGAGGCCTTAGGTCCCTGTGCAATCCCTTTATGAGCCACGCTGGAACATGTCTAAGTCTCCTTTCATTTAAGTTAGAATCAGATCCAGTGCTTAGGACCAGAACTGGCTGTTGGCTTCCTTCCTCCTTGTCCTGGTGATGAGGGAAAGTCATTACCAGAGAATGAGCAAGAAAGCTGCCCAGCTTCCTGGCAGAACCAGTTGAAGGCAGAGTAGCAGGAGCACACCCTGAGCCCTCTGACCTGCAAACTGAGAGAAGGGCCAGAGTGAAGAAAGAGGAGGAGTGGGGGGGTTGCGGGGAGGGCATAAGCTGAGCTTTCTTCCAGGCAGCACCCACCTCAGTCTCAGTTCCGGTTACCTCTGAAGCTTTGTGAATGAAGCGCATATCAGAAAAGAAAGAGGAATCAGAGAAACCAGGCCTTTTCCCCAAGAGACAGAGGCCCTGCTATTTCACCTCACAAGGCTCCTGGGAGCAGGGGGTGGAACTCCCAAGAGTGAAGCTCCCAGGCTGTAACTCATGCTATCCTGACTCTGAGCCACACTCAGCAGAAGAGTAAAGCATTGTTAAGAGATGTTCCTCCCCTGATCAGATTTGGGAACAATTATACAGATATCTAGTCTGAAGAACAGTAATGCATATTACTATATTAAATGTTCAGCCCTGGCTGGTGGTGCAGTGGATGAGAAGCCAGCTTATGAACCCAAAGGTCGCTGGTTCGATTCCCAGTCAGGGTACATAACCAGGTTGCAAGCCAGGTCTCCAGCCAGGTCTATAGCTGGAGGCAGGTGAAAGGCAACCATACATTGATGTCTCTCTCCCTCTCTGCCTCTTTCCCTTCCCCTCTCTAGAAATAATAAATAAAATCTTAAAAAAATAAAAGTTCAGAAAAGTCCTGTGACAGAGAAAAGTGTTTTCCAAACTTTTTGGAACATGAATTTTCAGGGGTGGTTTCCTATTATCATTTAGAAGAGTGTGCTATGGAAAATATTATAGAGGCCAACTTTCATTCATTCATTCATTCATTCTGTGACCAGAGTTCACCAGGTAAATGAGGGATCAGATGCATCTTTTCATATTCTTGCTTAATACTTATGACTGCCTTTTCTATATACATTCCCTGGGGTACTTGTTTCAATTCCACAGTTTTAACTATAATGTAAATATAATTCTCCTCAAGTCTGTTTTTCTAGCTCTGACCATACTGCCACATCCACATTTCCATCTTTGTACTCACTAGGCACAAACTCAGCATGCCCAGATCCCAGGGCAGGATCATCTCTTCCAAACGGGCTTCTCTTCTTGGCGTCCTGTTGTTAGTAGTGTCATCACCCTCCATTGACCAATCTGGGAACCTCAGCAGATGTCCAGACCTGTTTGTCTCTTTACTTGGGAGAACATATTTTAAAATTATATACATGCAATAAAAACACATAGTAGAATAAAATTTTTTGAATGCCTTTTATTTCAAAGACTCCTCTATCTGCTCCCAAGGACATGGCCCAGACTCACTTTTCATTGGGACAATTGCAGTAGCTTCAGGTATATAAAGGGTTAAGTAGAATTTTTGTTGGGAAAGGGGATTTGGCATGGGAACCTTTCCTTATCTGTCAGAATAAAATCTTAAATTACAGAAATACTTAGGAAATGTAGAAATTACAGCATTAATATTAATGAATGGGATTTTAAAGTTAGTGATCAAGAGAGGAAGGGATGCTCAATACTACACTGCAGTCTCCCTCCTGTCCTATGGAATTCTGGGAGTACCTAAACACGTGATTGGAAATGACCATGGGAAATCGGCAAATCATTTTATTATTAAAACCTAACCCACGTCAGTAAATACTGTTTGTTTTTACATTCATGCCATTCCTTAGGATCACAATACTATACAAAATAACCGTTTCAAGTAGTTGACTGTACTAGTTTGACTTGTGGATATATGAGCTTCCCTTAATTCCATCAGCATCACTAATAAGCTATGAAGTCCTTTTGCTCATAAACTCATTTAATTGAAAGAAAGGAGTATTGTTCCATTTTTTTCAAATGGGAGAAATTGAACCTTAGGATCCCTGATTGTGCTAGTTCATAGCCTGAAGTAGATTCCTGAGTCCTGATCACTTTCCGCTACACATCTCCTGGCTCCAGAAACCCAGCTGGTGGTTATGTTCAGTGGATGAGATGGGCTTCCTAAGCCTCTGTTACCTAAGGAACTGATGTGAGGTCACTGTCAGCAAGTAGAAGCAGAGCAATAAGGTATCCAGCCTGTAACCTAACTGAGGGCCACAAGTAAGGCCACCTGCCATGCCAGGTGAAGTCACGTAGCTTATTTTGAACAGGGGCTGTGGCAAGCAGGACACCCTGTTTGCTTACACAGTAGAGGTTGCAAGACCTCAGTGCATTTTACGGTCTAGAACGAATTGCTCATGGATTCGGCTTTGCTCTCATGCAGCTGATACAATTTCTGATTTATATATAGCATCGTAAAGAAACAACAGCAAGGGCTGCCTCAAGACTCTTGGCAGGAGAATATAGACAAAGCTCCCTCGTGTCCTTTTGAAGAATTCCAAGGGTGGAGATCTCGGGGCTTTGGTCAGTGTATGAAGGGAAAATCAGGACATTCTTTTGCCATTTCCAACCATGGACTCTTACTGATTTGACTTAAATAGAAGATCCTCTTGTTTGTTTTATCATGAGAATGTTCTAACAAAACCATCTAAAGTTGCATGAAGGAGAATGTGATCCCGTGTCCCTTATCATTCTTTCCTTCAGGCTGAAATACCAAAATTGCTTTAACCGCCTTCAGAGCATCTATTTCCCACCCCTTGGCTTGTGTTTATTTCTCTTTTGGGGATTCTGTGTAGTTGCTCCTTTGGTTTGCCTTTTTTAAGTAAAGAGATCAGAATTGGATACAAACTCTAACGTGGCTTAGTGCTCTGCATTAGTCAGAGCACTAGTAAATAAATTGCTTCCCAGGCACTGCCTGTCCTACCTCCCCGAGCATACAGTGAGCTATTATAGTCAGTAACTATTTAAGAAAAAAGGTGGGGGAGGAAAGATCCATCTTACTCCAAAAATGACAACACTGGAGAAAAAAATTAATGGCTTTGGTGGCCTCACCTAGTCTTACTACTTGCTATGGGGCTTGAGAAGTGTTTGTACGTATTTGTGCTGCGGACAGCATATTGCTGTGGATTACAGGGGTTGACCCTGCACTTGAGAAGGACAAAATATGCCCTCGGACACAAATGGGAAATGAACCATTAGGTGTTCAATGCGTGCATTGAAATCGAAGCATACAGTCAAAACTTTTCCAGCAAGGTGCTTTTACAAGTGTAAAAAATAATAACTGTAGGATGTTCAGAAATAAATTGGTTTGGCATCTGTGGTCCTTCAAGAGGAAGTTTTAAAACCCACCAATGGGGGACATAAAACGATATAGCCACTATGGAATATCTATTGTCAGTTCCTCAAATGGCTAAACCATTTCACTCAGAAATCCCACTCCTAGGTGTACACAAACACATACATATGTATAGACAAGAGAATTAAAAACATATGTTCACACACACGTGCACACACACACACAAGTGCTTGTACATGAATGTTTACAGTAGCATTGTTCACAATAGCCAAAGGGTGGAAACAGCCCAAATGTTCAACAGCTGATGAGTGGATAAACAAAATGTGGTACGCCTGTACAGTGGCATTTTCATCTAGCCATAAAAAGGAGGGAAACACTGATGCTGAAAACATTATGGGAAGTGAAAGGAACCAGGCACAAAAGGCTGTGTGTGATCTCAGGTGATACATCCAGGATAGGCAAGTCCACAGAGACAGAAAGCAGATGAGTGGCTGCTTGGAGCTCCAGGGGATAGAGGAAACGGAGAGGGACTGTTAACAGCCCTGGAGGTTTCTTTTTGAGGTGATGAAAATGTTGCTGGTTGAACAATCTTGTGACCATATTAAAACCACTGAGTTATACACTTAAGATGGGTGAATATTTTGGAATATGGATTATATTTTGAAAAGATGATAGACAATCCTAGTGTTAATTTATAGATGGATTCCTTGTGGGTTTAAAAAAAAAAAAAAAAGATGTACCTCAAAAAGTTTTCTTTGTTGACAGAGGATTTTTACCTGGTCTGGAAAATATTGTGCTGGTGCATTGGGTTGCATGAATGTTACTGGGATAGCAGGATGTTTGTAGAAAGTGGCTGAATGATGACATGGAGAGGTGATTCGAGGTGGTGTGAGTACAGACTGGGCTGCTTGTGGAAAACAAGGAACATCTGACTCAGTTATTGCTCCATGTGGGGTCATTTGTTTTTGTTGCTACTTAAAGATGTGAGTTTCTTTCTGACCATTTTTTGGTGAATTTTCTCTTTTCATTGTATTTCTTTCCATTACCATTTATTCCCTTTATAGTGCTCGCTGAGAAACTTAATTTTGTACTTGAAGTTCTGTTCAATAAATCATCTTACTGGCAGACTTTATCTTTAGTATTCATCCTGCAAATGGAATGCCTAGAAACACACCAAAAATAATGAACAAAACTAACAACAAGCAAAACAGAACCAGGGATGGATGTAATACAACAATAAAATTAAAAAAAACAAAAACAAAAAAACAAAAAACAGAGCCAAATATATGAATACAGTGAATAGGCCTTCAGTGGTCAGGGGGAAAGAGGTTGGGGGAAGTCAGGAGGCAGAGGCAAGGAAGGGGAGCAGCTTAGACAAGAACCTAGTATAAAGGAACCGTGGACATGGACAACAGGTGGGATTGACTTTGGGGGGAATGGGTGGGTGGGGAGGGGGACAGAGGGGAGCAAAAAGGGGATGGATGTAATACAACAATAAAATTTAAAACAAACAAAAAACTAATTCTAGTCTCCTGGGATTCGTTTTTTCCCTTTAGCTATTTTTTGACACCTCTAATTAGCATTGACAGCCTCCCTGTGTCCTCTGATGGTGGTAACCTGGGCTTGTCCCATCAGCCACCCTGCTTTCCTTTCCACTGACACTTTTCCAATACCTGTGAAGGAGACGGACGTTTTGCTGCATCCAAACAGAATCCACAAGGTCTGACGCTATTTGACCAAAGGGACACCTCCTGCCTACACTTTCGAATTGACATCCTCTCTCTCAGAAAGGGTTTTCCAAATGGTTTCTCTTTTGTCACCTTGTGCCAGACTTTTCTCCTCCATGCTGGAAATTCGTGGTTTAAAGTTGCGTTTCAAATCACTTTCAGCTGGAAAGGGTGTAGTGGGGCCAGGGTACCCCATGAGTACTCTCAACAGTAGTAAAGGTAGCTTTTGTTTGCAGTGCCGCTCCAAGGGAACTGGTGACACGGTGAAATTATATCGAGGGGCTTACTCGATAATGGGCTCCGTGTCCTTTATGATTTACGAGATGTGTGAAGGGTGACTTCTCCCCCTCCTGGCACTGCTGTACTGGATGATATTTATTAGGATCTAAATTGTGCTGATGGCCACCTCCTGAGAGAAAGGCAGTAACTGTAGTCATCGTCCAGGTTTCTCCGCCCATGTACGTTGGGCTTATTCTCAGAATCATTTAAATTTAGACAGGAAAGGTGCCTGAGCAATGATCTGGCCCTACCCCTTCTTTTTATAGGCAAGGACACTGAGTCCCAGAGCTCAAAATTAGTGGGAAGGTGGGGCTCTCTCCTACAGGCCTGATTCCCAGGCCAGTGCTCAGCCGGAGGTGACTCTTAGTTCTCTCTTTTGGCCTCAAATTCATGGAAACATTTCCCCTAAGTTGTCTCATCTGTTCCTCCATTCAACAAACATTCATCGGGCTCATGCTGTGTAACTGGTGCAATGCCAAGCATTTGGAGTTAGAAGAGTGAACAAGATAACAAGGCCCTGACCTCCTGACAAGTCTGTCCTGGAGGACACACTTCGTTACCCTACGTATGTGGGCCCCTCCCCGCAGGCCTGAGCTGCTGCCACCCTCCTGCCTTATCCTGGGTTTCTGACCTCCAAACTAACTTCCCTGTCTGCCTTGTTTTCTTTTCATTATCTCTTTCTTCCTTCCTGGTTAGCCACCTTTCCTAGTTTGAGCCTGGAAGCTGGAATTCAGGGGCCATGTAGAGAAAGGGAAGAAAAAGAGTTAAGACCAGCTTGAGGTAAAATTTTGGGACAGAAAGTTGCCTCTGGCAGTTATGACATAATGACCCCAGTCTCCCACTTTCTCAGGGCCGATGGTGCTACTGTAAGAATAGGCCTTAACCTAGACCTTCAGGTCTCTCCATTCTCTGTCAAAGTCTGTACAGTTGCTACTCCCTCATTGGAGTCATTCTCAATTGATGATTAAGGACAAAGACAACTTGAGTGAACTCACATTGATATGTGAATGGTGGGTGCCACCTTTGGGGCAGGGTGCGATTGCATTTTATAAGTGGCTCTGGGTTTACAAGGAGGAAACTGTAATTTGCCTTATTTTTGGCAGCGTAATAAAAGAAGGGACATAGATATCAAAGCAGGATTTCTGTTGCCAACACCTCCCCGGCCTGCCCCCCTTGCCCCGCCCCCCTGCAGACACTGGGCACAGCAGCCCCCGCGTGGCTGGGAAAGGGTTGGGGGAGGGGTGGCGAGAATTGCGGCCATTTGCAGGGATTGTTTCTGAGTCAGGGACTTGCCTCTGCAGCGAGGGAGCCGTGCCAGGGGCTTCTTGGCACAAAGAATGCAGCCTCTCCTGGAGTCAGTGAGGCATCGCTCAGAGCCAAGCGCATCCCAGGCGCGTCGGGGTGTGTAAGGGGCTTCACAGAGAAGCATGTGGGTCTCAGGTTTCTGGCTGCCTGGGAGCGGGGAGCTCTGGGTTAGAATAAAATGCAGTTCCCTAAGCCATTTTGATTTGTCATAGAAATGTCAACCCCCCACCACAGCCAATCGATAGCTGGAAAGTGACTGTCAGGAACCACTTTAGAACAAGGTCTAAGAACCGGAGGCCCCACTGGGAAAGGTTGCACCACGGTTATTGATCCTGCAGCCTCTGCTTTTGACATCTGCTTTGAAGGCCTCTGTTCTCTCAAAAGTCTTTGAGTCAGCAGTAGCTCACGGGCACGTTTTTTGGGAGTGTGAATTTCCCGAGCTTTAAGATGAGATGAGAGCGGATTTTCCTGGACCCAGACTATCATCCTAGAAACTCAGGAGCCTCAGTCAGGTGTCCTCAGGTTCTGGGGCACCTGTGCTTCGCCTGGGTGTCTTACTACATACAGATTCTGCTGCGGTGGGTCCCGGGTGGCACCTGAGAGTCTGCATTTCTCACAAGTCCCAAGGGGAGGCCAGTGCCACTGGCCCGCAGACATTGAGCAACAAGGATCTAGAGCCATACTGTCAGCTACTGTTTAATGTGCTTAAACAGTAGCCCCTTGTGACTGTTTGAACTTCTTAATGAAAAAGAAAAATTCCGTTTCTCAGCTGCCCTGATCCCAACTCAGATGCTCTGTACCCACTGAGGCTGCCCTTTGGGACTGCACAGATGAAAACATTCCCGTTATCACAGACAGGTGTTGAACACTTGCACAACTAGTGCTCATTTATTCACTGAAAACCTATTACAGGCCAAGTCATGTGCCTGGAGCTGGGCGTTGATGCATGGGGCCCAGGAGCAGAAGTAGACCTAAGCTCACTAGAATGCGATGTTTTCCAAATGCAGGTTCCTGCGATGTGGTGGGCACCCCAAGTTGGTAGCCGTGAACTTGCCCTGTGGGTTGGAGGAGAAAGTACCACGTGGGCATTGCATTTGTGCTCCCGAGCAGGCTGTGGCATGTACCCAGAATCAGGGCACCTGCGAGGTCTGCTGCTGACCATGCGTTTTCACCATTGCAGGGCCATCATCATCAGAAATGGAGAAATCATCCCCATGTCTTCGGAATTCACCCCAGAGACCGAGCGTCAGCGACTTCAGTACCTGGTAAGAGTCACGTGGGCTTGGTAGAGCGCTCTGGTGTCTGGGCAGCATCAGAGACAACGTCAGGGCTATTTGGGGGGATCGTGTTGCCCCTGACCCGGAAGCTGGCCCGCAGCAGTCGAACAGCATATGGTAGGAGCTTCCCCACACCTGCTGGATCCCACATCCTGGCTCTGTGTGCAACGCTGCACCCCACCACTGTGAATTTGTTACGGTGGCTGATCTTCTCCCATCTGTGGCCAGCCGAAGTCACGGCCCGCTCCGTTTTGTTAATGGTTTGGTATGCGCAGTAGGAACTGCGGTGTTGGAGCACGCAGACACCTTCTTCCTTCGCCTGCCTTGCTGCTCTCGCTGATTGAAATGGAGGGGTCGGTCTGCAGTGCATCTTGAGGTCCCGCTGACACACCACTCCCTTCACGCTCAGATACAGTCTCTTTGGGAGAGATGCAGATGTCAGAAAGTCTGCTTCTGCCCTAAAAATAAATTCGTCATGTAGGTCACTCTCTTTGGGGTAAATTATGAGAAGGCAGTAGGGGGGCTATTGGGATTTTCACATCTTGAGAATTTTTGCTTTACTTGAAGATTTGAGTTTTCCGGAAAACAAAACTCACTCACTTCCCTGCCCTCAAATGGCAGCGGTAGGGCTCAGACCCCCGTTCTGTGAATTTGGCCATCCTCCTAGAGTCTTTTTGGTGAGCACCTTGGGGGACTAACCATGTGAATAGTTCTGTGAATAAAGCATATCCTTAGTGGCTGGCTTTCTTAATAGACTGATAACTGAAGCAGTGACCCTCTGCTCATGGGACAGAATTGATCCAGGCTTCACAGAAAGGCCTTCGTTCATGCCTCTGAATTTCAGCGTGTGTGAATGGCCAGGATTTGATTACTTGGGTGTACTTTCCCCTCAATTTTCTTGTCTCTATTTTTATTTGTTTTACTCAATAACTAAGCTATGTTGCTTTTGGTAGTTACCTGGTACATAAAACAACAGGAATCCAGAACCAAGGTGAAAACATTTCTTTGCTCTTTTATGAATACTTATTTCCTTAACCTTCCTGTTATTCTTCTCAAGCAGATCTACCCAAAAACTCCTGGGAGCCCAGACTTTTTTTTTTTTTTTAATCTATTTATTTTTAATTTAATTTAATGTTTGATTTTAGAGGGAGAGAAACATTAGTGTATGAGAGAGAAACATTGATCAGTTGCCTTCCGCATGCACTGGGGATTCAGCCTGCAACCCAGGCATGATTGGGAATCGAACCAGCGATCCTTCAGTTTGTGGTCAACATCCAACCAACTGACCCACACCGTCCAGGGCTAGGAACCCAGACTTGAGAGCTCTTCATTTTCTTTAGCAGATGGAAGGGATTCTGCAGCATCCATGGAAAATCTTCATTCAGGTCCCAGCTCTGTTACTTGCCTTTTGGGTAGCTTTGTGCAAGTCTCCCAACATTTCCAGACTTTGGTTTATCATTTGTAAAATGGAGAACTAGATTAGAGGGTCACCAAGGGCCTTAGAGCTGCTGGGGTGTCTTCCAAGTAGAGTTCCTAAGAGCAGGCTGCCTTGCCACCTGTCTGGTTTTCTCCAACTCATTTCCCACAAAACCACAGAAATGATCTAACCGCAGCCCTTCTCACTCCCCTGCTAAAAGCCTTTGGCTTCCCCAGTGCACAGAATAGAATGCAGACCATGCTTGGCACCCAGAATTGTGGATCCCATCCATGTTTCCAGCATCAATGTGCTACTGCGTCCCCTTAACCCACCTCCATCGTGCATGCCAGGCAACAGCCGCAGGCAACTAGCTTCTATCTGCAGAACACACCAGGGTCTCTCCAACCTCCATGTCTTTGGAAATATACTCTGTCTGGATATCCCCTCTCCTCTTCCCTGACAGGAAAACTCCTCCTCATTCTTTGAGACCCCAAAACAAATGTCACTTCCTTCCAGGAAGAGTCCCCTAACCTTTCCAGGGGTTCAGCCCCCAGTGTTCACACAGCACTGTGTAGAGGCCTTTAGCATAAAGTGTTGTTTTGCTTGCTCTAATCTCAGTCTCCCCTTACAGACTCAGTGCTTAGTCACCTCCTGTTGCCAGAGGAGGTACTGAAGTGGGATCTGTTGAATGACTGAACCAGTAGTCATGTTGACATCTGGATCATTACCACACAGTACTCACCCCTCAACCTGTCACAGTAGGCACCAGTCCTTTGCCTCCCTGCCTTGATGGCACTTTGTCTTCATCACCTCCTTGCCTCTTAGTGGAAACCCTTTCTTGTTTTCCTGCTAGAGGCAATGGATAATCACAAGTCCACCTTTTTATAAATTTTGAAATAATTTCATATTTTATGATAACTAGAATGGTGCAAAAAGCTCAAAACGTTGACTTTTGAGGTGGCGTGGGAATGCTGACATTTTTCAGGTTCCTGAATATCAGTTGTCTTATTTTGAGATGGTTGGAACATGTGTGGTTTCAGATCTCCGCTTTGTCACGTAACTGTCTGTAATTTCAACAAGGGTCTTTCCTGATCCCCAGCTTCATCATCGGCAATGGGTATAGAAAACCTCAGAAGGCAGGTGTAAGGGTTAAATGGAGTAATGAATGCAGAATTCTTTTGTGGCACCTAGTACTCATATGGTTGTTGTTTGATGAATCAAAGTCTTGCCACTTCAAATACTACTGGACCACAAAGGGCAATAATTCTGTTCTCCCTGTTTTTACTTAATAATCACCCCATTCTGCCTGGTGTGGCTTACTTCGTTGAGAGTCATCCCATAAGGTGAAAGGTCATGTTTTCAATTCCCAGTCAGAACATAAGCCTGCATTGAGGGCCATGTTGGTTGTGTGCAAGAGGTAACAACCAGCTAATGTTCCTCTCATGCATTGATTTTTCTTTCCATTTTTCCCTCCCTTCCCATCTCTCTAAAAAATAAATAAATTTTTCAAAAAAAATCACTCCTAGTGTTTCTAAGGTTAATGCTTCTAAGATTGGGTGTCACTCTTGAACCATCAGTTTGGACACTCTTAGTACACAGAACTGTTCCCATTCTTTTTCATCCTTCCTCTTAAATCATATAGATTCCCCTATAATTAAAATTGTTCTCCCCAGACAACAGGAATGTAAATGAACAGGACATAAAATATCCTGGTTGTCGAGCTCCCTGTTCTGTTAGGACTCTTTAAGAATATGTGCTTGGACATGAACAAATCCCACAATAATCTTCACACAATGATGCAAATTCTGTAAAGTATTTGAATTAGGGGATTTACAGTATAAAAATAACCTTGTGGTGAAATCATTATAGTAAAGTATTGAGAGAGAGAATCAGAAAGTTTTTAGGGTAAATTCTTGAAAGTCATTTCGGTCGAAGGGAAGCCAAAGTGTGATGTGGACTTCCGTTAGGCCAGCCCTGGCCTGGCCTCCTGTGACCCCAGGTCTCACAGGCATCTCTGAATCCCCTTTGCTCCTGAGGGACATGTCCTGCATAGGAGTGCTTTTCTCAAGGTATCATTTTATGTTCTGAAATTGAAATGAGCAGTAATCCCACAGAATTATAAAACACAGTGTATGTCTTATCATTTCAAGTGCATCCCACTGTACTATTTCACATTTTTAAGTTTTCCCGAACTAATGGTAAAACTGTTTAGTATAATGATAGTTATATTCTTTACGTGATTCAAATAAGTTAGTACATAGCTGGGAAGTTAACAATGTATTGTTTATTCTGAGGTCAAATTAAATTTTATTTTTATGATGTGTGAAGAAACGTTTATGATAGAATTATTCAAACTTCCAGGTCCTGTGAGACCTGATGTGAGCAGCTGTCTGCAGTCCCAGGACTGTTTGACTTGGAGAAATGGTTAATGATTTTCTTGGAGAAAAGGGTGCTAAGAGCCTTTTGTAAAGGGACCATGTTGATCTGTGTGGAAGAGGAACGTTCTTGGCATGCGCAGCCTGGATGTGGGGGATTATAGAACTGGGAGCGGATTACAAGATGATGGCTGCAGCAGGCACTGTATTTTGTTTGGTCTTGCACCCTGACCTCAGAGGACCCTGCCTTCAGCTCTCAGCGAGATGTGGATTTTGTCCCGTAGATTCTTGGGCAGGGTGATTAATCCGGCAGGCTCATGGGTATGACGTGTTCGCACAGAGTGTGGCCAGTGGAAGATGAAGGAAAGGGGTCGGGAGCTGCTGCCTCTGCCCCAGCAGCGAGGGAGAGCTGACCATTCTGTAGTCATGAATAAGCCTTGCTCTTCTGTCGCTGGGCTTCTGGTTCTTTATTAATGTTTGCAGGGTGATTGAAATAAAACATTTAATGGGGCCCGCCAAACTAGACAGAATGTGTTGATAGAGTCCCAGCCCAGGTAGGAGGGAAAGCCACCTGGTTTGTTAGCTTTGCTCGGCAGAGTTTACTACAGTGGCCTCCAGGAAATCACTCCCACCTTTGCTTTAGGTCAGGGGTCCCCATGCCCCCGGGCTGCAGACCTGTGCGAGTCTGTGGTCTGTTAGGAACCGGACCACAGACAGAATTCTCCTGAGTTCCACCTTCCGGCCCTCCCACCCCGGTTCTTGGAAAATCCTTGGGAAAATTGTCTTCCACACCACCGGTCCCTGGTGCCAAAAGGTTGAGCACTACTTCTTTAGATGACAGCCACAGATGGAGCTCCCTCAGGGGCACCTCTGTAGCCCGTTGGTGTGAGAGCAATGGCTTCTCTTCCATTCTGCTAGCCATATTTTAAACTGTGATTTGATTATATTAAGATGGGCTGGTATCATCAAATCTTCAAATAATGTACTTCTGCCCTTGCAGACAATCCAGCTCCGTAGCTGTTTTTCATCAAGGGCAATACACAGAAGAGATAAAAGTGGGTTTCAAATACACATGTGATGCACACAAGTGCATCTTTATCTGCAGTGGTTTCTGTGGTGTCCTTGGAATGGCCCCCAGCGCCCTACACCACATCTTGCTCTGTTTGCCTGCTGGTTGCCTGGTGCTGGGCTTGGAAAGTGTTAAGAGTTACCTTCCAAAATTTGTGTTAAGATAGGAGGCTATGATTGGGAGGGTGAAGTATGCTAGGTAGTAAAAGTAACTGACCAGCCACCCCGACATCTCACTTAACCTTCAGCGCAGTTAGGTCGGGGACCCTGGCTTTCATCACAGGGAAGCAACTTCATCACCAGTCTGCGTGGCTTGGAGACTGAATCATGGAAAAATTCATTCCAGTCCCCGTTTAGCACCCCCTTTGCAAAATTGCCTATGAGTTTCAAAATGTCTGATTAAAAAGTGGCATGGTAAAGGGGTTGACATTTTTCATATTGACTATGGATTGTTGATCACAGGTGGCACAGAGAGGCCAGGAGATTTTCAGAGCCCTCCGCTGGTACTGCCCAGGGGTTTAGAGGCAGGGCTTCTACTCGACCTTGGAGCACTGCCTGGCAGACGTGAGCCCTCATCGCTGAACCTCACCTCTTCCAGATCCTTGATTCTGAAAATGAATGTAAATGTGTGTTTGGTTTATTCCATGTGGGGCAGGGTTGGAGTCTTGATGTTGAGGCATTGGAAGCCCACTGTGCAGAGCTAAGGAAATGGATACCATACAGCTGAACAAAATGATCACGAGAATATATCCCTAAATTTTTTTTTAATTCATCTTTTTGCATAGTTCCTGTATGTATACAATGATTAGACTCTCTGAAGTCCCCTGTCCCCCCACCCAACATTCTGAATGAAAAGTTGGGCACATAAAGCAGAGCCATCTATCTGTAGGGTCCCCTAAGAATCGATCTTGGTGTAGAGAAGCAAGATAATACCATGCATCCTTTAAATATATTAAACTTGAATATGATTTCAGAGAGGTACATTGGATTCACTGGGGCTTATTAGAACCAACACTTAACTGTCTATAAAATATTTGCTGTGCCCCAAGTGCTTCCTCTGTGAAGGGGGTCATTCGAGGACCCTCACAGGATTGGTATGAGAATTAATGAGTTAACGTTTGTAATGTGCTCACAACCATGCCTAGATCAGAGGCAAAGTAAAATCTTTTAGTTTTCCAATCTAACTATATAGGAAGGACTTTTTAACAGCCATCCTGCCATTGGGACTACTTCTGTGGCCTTTTATAAAATGTCTAGGTTTCATTTGCATATGCAAAGAGATCGAAGATACGGAGGCATATTCGTTTTTGCTGACACGAGTTGTTCTCACTTCAAATGAATGCTGCTCCTGATTTTTACTTAGGCAGAAAAAGTATTAGGCAAATGAATATGGAAACCTTACATGTTTTATGTAAACGAATATTTTACCCCTATTCTATACACTAAACTGTTGTAGAGTTGACAAATCTAGGCAATTTGGTTTAAGATATACATTTGCATACCAGTTTCCATATGGCTTCTTTATCATAAGTTATAAATTTTACTATTTTAAAGTTATTTTAGGGACATGTTGCTTCTCTCTGGTTGATCAGTACAATCCCATGTAAAATTTAAATGTGAACCTTTCTTGACATCCACATAAACCAGACAGAATTTCATCGACATTCAGTTCTATGATAGCTTATATATGCAAGCTTGGTTCTTACCATATTGAAGTTTTTAAAGACAAGACTAAGCAAGTTCTTTAGGAAGGACTTCAGTCCATGCCTATTTAGAGCTCAGGCATTTCACATTTTTCCTTCATTTTTTAAAACCCAAACCAAAATATTCTGTTTCTGCCCTATATATCAGGCAGCCAGCCTTGGCACTGGAAGAGCCATTTCATTTGACTGTTAGTGATTACCAGTGGTTTGGCTGACATTATTAATTTTATTTCATTGGTGACCTTAGACTTTCTATCATGATAAATCATCTTGAAATGGAAGGCTTCCAGTCCTCCTCTCACATAATTTGACAAGGATTTTTTTTCCCTTGTTGAGGGCAAGAAAGAGGATAAATTACTCAGTTTTTTAAAAAGATTTGTGTTAAACACTGAAAACTCTCCTTTTGATTGTTTCATTTCAATTATTGAGAGATCCAAATATTAAAAAAATTAATGCAGATAAAAGTTTTCTATTTAGAGAGCTTTCCAAATTATTTCCTGTTATGGAATCTGCTCTCTTACTTAACACACAAGTCTTTGTACTTTCTATAGTCTGCGGATGGGAGTGGAAATTGGAACAACTACTTAGGAAGGGGTTTGGCTTTCACTCAGGTGTGCACATGTTCACCAGGAGACTAGGGTGTACATACATACAGCACTGTCTGTAACAGGCCAAACTGGAGCTGTCTACATGACCACGGGAAGGGGGATGGATAAATAAGTGTGGCTGAGTCACAGGATGCCGTGCTGTGCCCCCGCGGTAGTGAACAGCTGTAACTGCACACAATAATGTGATGAATCTCAGACTTCACATCTAGCAAAGGGGCTGCCAGTAGGATTCTGTAGAAATGGGCAAAACCAATCTGAAAGTTAGGATAGGGCTTCCCTTTGGGGAACCAGCAGTGATTGAAGGGGATCCTCACCACAGTGCCCTGGTCATGTTCTATTGCTTGATCTGGATGCTGGTTACATGGGTACGTTCGGTTTGTGAAAATTCATCAATCTATACACTATGATAAAAGCACTTTGTGTGTGTGTGTGTGTTTCCATTGAAAGGTTTTTATAAAAAGTACTTTCACTTTAACTAACCTCTTTAGTTCCCTGTAGGAGCCCAAGGTCTTGAAGTGACAGGACAGATTCCTCAGGCTCCAACCAACTGAGCCACATCGTCCGAGGCCTCTTTTTTTTTTTTTTATTCTTTGAGTTCATAGCTCATAGTACCTTGCGTGCAAAAGAGCTCATGTTAGTTGCACAGATTCCTTCGGCTAGATACCCCCAAACCTGGGATAGTCTTTTCATTGGCTGACCCTACTCACTGGCAAGCTGACAGTAAGGCAACAGAAAAAGTTTCATTAAAAGGTGGAAGCTTTTTATGTTCCCAGCAGGTAATTTTGAGTAAGCTTAGGACCCATTTTCTCAGTGTTCACAATAAGCCTGATGCTCAGTCTCCTCCCATAACCTTCACACACATATTATGTTACAGAGCTAAGTGGGGCTTGTTCATGTGGTGCCTTGGTGTATGACCCAACAATTAGTGTTGAGAGAAACAGGTGTTTATTTACCATATTCCAACCTTGGGCAGGAGTGGGGGTGGGGTTCCTGAGAGCACTTCAGCTTGAAGCTCTGCTCTCCTGAGACCCAGCTCCCCAAAACTAAGCCCAGTAGCCCCCCATTCCTTATCTCAGCTCTCTCCTTCAGGATCTGGGATATGTTGTCTTCAGCTTCCATATAATAGTTGAGGAAAGCATGTGCCATGTTACACTGGAACATGGTGAAGTTCAGGGAAGGCACAAGTCCTAAGAGAGTGTCCTCTCCACATGTTCCAAGTTCTAAGAGTCCAGAGAGAGCCCGGATCTGCAAGACCCCTCCTGTTACACTCAACCCCTCTGCAACACAGAGACTGTCCGTAGGATGGGATGCTCTTGTTTCTTTACACAGCAGTGTTCATCTCTCCTCCCTCCTGTTGAAGCTGGTTTCTACCCAGGACTAGAGAGGGAGAGTGGTCAGGAAAAGGCCACCACCCCATCCTGGTGTCACACACTTCCTAGCACAAAAAGGTACTTTAGCATCCTTTCTTGAGAGATGTTCTTTTCACTTGTCACTGGCCAGATGGAATCACATCTGGAAGTTTCTTCTCATTAGCTGCCCAGACACTAAGTAACAAGAATATATCCTCCTTTTAACAACCTATGTTCTATAGAGCCAAAGGGGACCTGCTGGTTACCAGGCCCTTCCCTCAAGTCCTATTGTGGCACACACATGAACTCAGGTGCACCTCCACCCCCTCCTTTCTCTCAGAAGCATTCTGTTAAGTTTCCTGGAGGGGAAGCCTCAAAATTTAGGGTAGAAATAGAGGTATAAAAAGCAGTCCATATTTTTCACATGGGGCATGCCAGCATTCTTTAAATTAGATTTTAGTATGAAATACGTTTCTAGGTTGGTAGTGGGCATGCTTATTAGTAGGGAAGAGAAATAACATTATTTAGAGATTCTTAGGGTCATGGAATATCATGGGAATGTTAAGGGGTCTAACTGCACCCACCCACACACAAGCCTGTGGTGGTTTTGCGGGAAAGACTCCATCAAATTGTAACATGTTAGCTCCATCCAAATATGGTATGTATGTCCAAGTTTGTTTTTACATGGCCATGGACTTTAGTTTTAACTTTTTCAAAAAATTGAACGCCATATTGTGCTATTACGTAGAGTTTAAACACAAAAAGCAGTTGTACAAAGCAGGTCAGAATGTTCTGTGTTTATTCTTCCAGCAAATACTTATTTAGAGCCTTTACTGCTCCAGGTGCTACGCCAGACACTAGAGTATAGCTAAGGTTTTCAAAATAACAAACAAATTGAAGTATAGCTGGTCTTACTTGCATCTCCATGCAGATATTTCTAACACACATGTATCTGAATAGCATCATCCAAGAGGGATAAAGGACATCCAACATATGAGATAAATAAGTGTGTAGAAGAACATCCAGAGTTTTACTGGCTCCCTTCTTGGATTTTCATCCTGTTAAGGTCCACATTGTAACCGGCAACATCCCTATGAAATGTGCACGGGGAAGGGGCCGTAGTCATGTGCACATATATATTTGTGAGCTGCCTAGGTTTGAGCAGTGGAGTAAAACTTGCCAAGATTGCCCATGAGTCTTACAAGGTCATAGTCAGGACATCACTAGGTTTTATGGCCGAAAAGAAACTAACAAACCCCTACTTCCACATTGGGTAAAATCACTTTTGACTTTCAAGATTCCATAATGACGACTTGAGCATGCTTCCCTCGGGGCAGACCAGGACTAAGGAATTAACACTAACCAGTCACATCCCTTGATGCTGAGTAGGGCCTGGAAAGAAGTTTCTGAGATCCCAAGCAGCTGGGCCTCTCTGCTTCTGAGAACAAGGGTGTCTGTGCCGGCCTGTTGGGGAGCAGCGGGCCTCATCAGCCCTTCCCGGTGACCTGAGCATTCCCGCAGATGATTGGAATAAGGAGCAGTAAAGCTTCTCTCAACAATTCTCTAAAGCCCAATTTAAAAAGTGGGTTCTCAAAAACCTACCTTTTAGGGTTTTTTTAAAAACAAAGATAATTAATATTCAGTGGTAGGAAATATTCATGTCACAACATTTCGATGAGTTTGAGTGTTGGACATACATGAACCCTACTCCTTTGTTGAAATCCTCACCCCCGATGTGCTGAATTTGGAGATGAGGCCTTGACAGAAGTAATGAGGTAAAAGGAGGTCATGAGAGTGGGGCGCTGATCTGAAAGGATTAGTGTCCTGATGAGGGGAGCGACCAGACTTCTCTCCCCATGAGCAGAGAGGGCAGGCCTATGGGAGGAGTGGGAGGGTGGCTGTCTGCAAGGCAGCAAGAGAGCCCACACCGGGCAGCCAGTCTGCTGGCACCTTGATCTTGGACTTCCCAGTCTCTAGGACTGTGAGAAGTAAGTTTTTGTTGTTTAAACCCTTCATTATTTTGACATAACAGCCCAGCTGACTGAGACCATTTGGGTAAATTTTGGTAAGTGTTGCACCGGAAGATCAGTCATGAAAAGTGTGCTTTCCTCTGCAAGCCAACATGTGTGTCCCATTATAGTTTAACATCTCACTTTTCATTAATCAGCCTCCTATTTTCTCTACTTGCACTTAGCGCTTGAGTATTATTTTCTTTTAACAACAAGTAACTCCATCAGGTCTGACAAATGCAACAGTTGTGAGAATGGAAAGTGCTGGTAAGAAGGAGGCCTGCAGCTAGGTGATTTTGAAAGACAGTAAAAATAGGTCAGAGGCACACATGGAATACGCCAATTCTGTGCCGAGCCATGACTGCGGCAGACAGTGTATCCTGCAGCATGGGAAATGTGCTCCAGCAATTAGCAAGACAGGAAGAAAACTAACAGTAGAGCAATCGAAGGGGGTGTCATCAGTGCTAATGGGGACTGAATATTCGAGTATTTCTTCGGAGCCAAGATGCCTTTTTCTCACTCGACATAGCTGACGCTGGGATATTTTACAGTTGATTGCTGCTGCCAGCCAGATGGCAGGCATGACGTGGGTGTCGTCTCCTGGCATGTGCAGGCATCAAAAGAGCAGCATCAGGCTTGCGGGGTGGGAGTCCAGCAGCTTAGAAGAAAGCTCTGCCGTCAGACACGAAGCCCTCTTTGAACCTTTATGGGTCCAGGTAGCGGTGTACAGGCAGGGGCTCGGGAGGGGTGCGCTTGCTCGGCCACATTCCCCAAGTGCTCTAAATAATTGCAAAGCAGGCCCTGGCTGGTAGCACAGTGGGTAAGGTGCCGGCCTGCGAACCCAAAGGTTGCAGGTTCGATTCCCCAGCCAGGGCACATAACCAGGTTGCAAGCCAGGTCTCCTGTCAGATCTGTGGGTGGAGGCAGGTGAAAAGCAACCAAACATTGATGTCTCTCTCCCTCTCTGCCTCTCTCCCTTCCCCTCTTTCTAAAAATAATGAAATAAAATCTTTTAAAACAAAATAATAATTGCAAAGCTGACTGAAGAACTTCACACCCCTGGCTTTGGAGGTTTGTCCTTCTTTGGTGGATTATTTAAGAGACGCTGCACCACCCATGCTTCCACAGAACACAGGCCACTGGTGTGGATCACCAGGCACGTGCATGGCTCAGAGTTGACAGCTGATGAGAGTGGATGGCTCCTAAGTGTGAGGAGGTTTTGGAAAACCTTAGCCCGTATACTTGGTTTGTACATGTTCCCTCCTACATACACATGATGGTGATAAATCCTAAAGATTTGTCTAAGTCTAAAGGATCTCTTTCAAAAAGAATTAAGATAAAAAATTGTATTAGCAAGAAAGCATCATACATAGTTAATTGGCAGATTGTTTTTCCCCTCAGAGGTTAATAAAATCATGGCGCAGCTAATAAAGGGCATCCAGATTGATGAACTACAGTAGCCTTTTGTTGCCATGGGAGAAGCGGGCAGTTTGTTGAGACCCTGAAAGGCTCTGCATGTGGGGGGGCTACAGATGTCACAGTATTTAAGGCCCCTTTGAGCCTGTACATCCACAGAGGGAGAGGCGAGGCGGCCCCAGCAGATAGCGGAGCTGCTGGAGTTGGTTCCCAGGTCCCCCACCTGCCCCTGCAAATGCTGTGCGGGTGGGACCCCTGGGGAAGGCACATCAAAGGGCCCACTCTTTCTCCGGTTGGGAGGCAAAGCCGCTGGAACTCTGCACAGTTACTCCTCTTAGTTGCTGGGGTTGTGAAGAAATTGTACTTGGGAATGACCTTTGCATCCTAACATGTTTGTTAATAATATATATGTGTCATATATCTGTATTTACACACACACACACACACACACACACACACATGCTCATTTGTATACCATCGTCCCTCGGTGTCTGGGAGGAATTGGTTTCAGAACCTCCATGGATGCTCAGGTTCCATATGTGAAACGGCGTAGAACAGTTGGTACAGTCAACATCCAGGGATCCAGGGGGTCGATTGTACATATACAGCATTTATATAGATAAGTGCGCACATGAGCTGGCATCTCACACATGTTATTTGATAATCTGCTTTTTACAGACATTCCACCCTCTTCTGTGTCATTTTGTATTCTCTGTAGCATCATTGTAAGTGGCAGCATAGAATTCTTTTGTATGGATTTACACTACTGTATTTAATCAGTTGTGTTATTAAATGATTTCTTCTCGTTACCTGTTATAAAATAATGTAAGGAACATCTTTGTGGCCAAGCTGCGTGCAGATCTGTGCTGTGTTAAGCTGGATCCACATGGGGACCTCTTTGTGATTCAGACTTTGGTCCTGGAGCAGCAGGATCACGGGCCTTTTTGTTGCCCCTGTGTTTTTTGGAAATGTGTGTATGGATAGGTTAAAGAGCCAACGTAAGGGTTAGGATGGAGGTGTGGGCATGACATTAAGATCAGGCTTTAGAATCTCCCAGTCCTGCCTGGTAACCTTGGGCTAGGTATCTTAACTTCTCTGGGCGTTAGTTTCCTTGTTTGTCAAACTAAGTCTGTGGCACATGCTTTGTGGGATGGTTGGGGTACTAACATAACGTGTATCAAGTGTCTGGTACATAGTGACCCCTGAACCAGTGCTAGTCCAGCTTGGGAGGTAGGGGGTGAGACGAAAGCTCCATGCTGATACAGTCCCAAAGTTGTGTGATGTGATAGAGGGTGTAATAGATGCCGCTGCTCTTTTTTTTTTTTAATCCTCACCTAAGAACAACATTCACATCAATTTTCGGGTGGGGGGGTCATCGATTGATGCCCGGTTGGGGCACAAATGATAGACAATCAAACTTGCAACCTTTTGTTGTGCGAGACAACGCTCCCACTCAGGCAGGATGATGCTACTCTTGACTTTTTATTTCTCTGTTCCTCAATTTTCATGGGCAGACTGAGATAGAGGACAAGTAATAGGTAGACACCCTGGGAGCACCGCTGGCTTCATGGGGAAAGTCTTCTCTCCCCTGCCTAAAGGAGAGAGGAGATCCATTTCACCAGTTGCTCAGGCCTCTGGACTTGGCTTATGGTTCTATTGCTACTGTCTTAAAATTCTTCATTTTGATCAGAGGCTCCATATTTTCATTTTGCACTGGGCCCCACAAATTATGTACCCAGTAAGGTTGTTGGGAGGGTGAAATGAGCATTCACAAAGCACTTAGCATAGTTTTCAGGATGTAATGGGTCTCAATAATTATTAAATGGATATAATCATTTTCTTTTATGAATAGAAACAACTCAAGTGCATTATAGATATCATTATTAAAATAGTGTGACATAAATATATCGTTAACTTCATCATACAGATTGGAAAAAAAAGAACAACTGAAGCCCAAGAAGTTAAATAACCCCCTTAAATTATACAGGTTATAAATGATAAATGCAGAGCTTGGATTCAAACCTGAGTCCATCTCACCCAAAGCCCACGCCATTGACCTGCCCGATTACATAGTAGTTCCCTCCCTCCTTCCCTCCCCAGGGAGCCTCTCTATAACACCTAGTGTTTGGGCTCCCTGATCCCCATCCGCAGCCAAGCCGGGTCTCTAGCAGAGGTTCCAGAGCCCCTCAGAGAGGATCTAGAATCCCCATGAGACCAGGAACCTTGTGGGGCTGCAGCAGATGGTAAGGGCCACTCCCCTCTCACCCTCAGGCCTGTCCTCCTGTCACACACCTCATCCCCTCTACACACACACACACACACACACGCCTGCTCAGCATCACTGGCTGTGAGTTCCTTTCTCTGGCCAACCTGACCCTCCTGGTGACAATTCAGCTAGCTTTCTTTTATTCCTGGTACCTTAGCTTCTCATGACTAATGCCCAACAAATACCCCCTAACCCACTGTGAGAATCAGCGGGACATCTGCTGGTGTCAGGTCCTGGGAAAGAGACTGTGGGAGGTGCCTGTTTCCAGTGGACTGAGGACAGGGCCATCTGTCCTGCGGCAGGGATCCCTTGCTTTCCTGCAGTGCCAGGCCGTGATTTGCTCTGCCCACTCTTTTCCCTGCCAAAAGGAGAGAGAAGATTCGTTTCACCACCATGCTGCTCACCGGTGTGCTGTGGGCTATGGGGACACTCAGGTTTGCATACCGTGTGTGGCCTCTGAGCAGGGAGGTTATAACACGTGAGCATTTCATCTTTGGGGTAACTGGATCTGGATTTTGAATGTGACAATGAAACTGTTTGTTGTTTCAAAGCAATTCCCTAAGTGGCTGTTTGCTCAATACTTTTTTGTAGTGTGAACAGGGATTTGGGGGAGGGGAAGAAGCCATCTGCTCTGGAAAAGTCTTCCAATTACATGATCAAATTACCGCAGAGCAAAATGGAGGGCGTCCAACAGAAAGTTCTGTCTGGTGTATACCCGTCCCCAGCCTGCACGCTCAGGCCATTGTGTTGACCTGAAGACACAGGTTCCAAAGGCAAGGCCATGGAAACCAAGAGTGGGAGCAAGAGGGCAGCAGAGAAGGCCAAGGCGAAAGGAGTCAGGACGGTGAAACCATCTCGGATGTGAATGGAAAAGCTAACCTTGGGAGAAAGTCTCTTTTCCTGAGGACTTTGGCAATACGCACCTTTGATTACAATTAATTTTTCATATCAAATGAAAAAGTTACATCCCTCAATAAGGTTAAGTGGGTGGTTTTTATTTGCATTGAGATTCTTAAATCTACCTATTTTCCTTAAATATGAGCAATTTTTTTGTTTGTTTTTGAAATACAGTCTGTCTTGATTTGCAAAACATCTTTGAGTCTTACTTTTTCTTCTAAATCTGTATGTGGGGTTTTTTTCTTTTCTTTTCTTTTTGCTATTAGGCATTCATGCAGCCTCACTTGCTGGGAAATGAATTCACACATTTGGAGTTTCCAAGGAGAGTGCAGAGAAAGGAACTGGGAAAGAAGATGCTCTACAGGGACTTTAATATGACAGGCTGGTAAGAACGCGCCTCCCTCCTCCTTTCTGCCAGGTGTGTGTGAAGCACGCGTCACCGACATAACAAGCCATTATTTGGCTTGGATCCGGAGCCGCACCATCGACCTAGGGGTGGAGTAGGGGTGATACAGCCTCTGCTCTTTGTGACACTTTTCAAGTCACAGGGGCTGGTTTGCCTCTACGGTTCTCTGAGGTTCTCTTTGGGGACACCGGAGCCCGCCAAAGCTGATGTAATTCCTCATTTTACACAGAGTAAGGGTTTGGAGACTTTTGAAACACATTGAACTTTGGTTTTGGTTTTTTTTAGGTCAGGGGCTTGAAGGGATTGACCAAGGGTTTATGGGGCCAGACTGACTTGTATTTGAACCCTAATGCTGGCCTTTCTAAATGGGCAAAGTTGCATAAACTGCTCCACCCCATGAGCTCAGTTTTCCATGGAAATAGTGAAAAAAGTAAATATTCTTTGAAGGGCTTTTGTAAGGGCTAGAATTAATGAGATATCCTCATTATTTTATTACACTCAAATTGAAATAAGTCTTTGGCAGGAGTTGTCTTGCTCCCAAAGCACACCTGTCTAAGCACAAAACCGTTTCTCTTACGGATCAGTGGCTAATGATCTTTTTCTTCCATCTGAAAAATAAATATAATGATAAAGTACCTTTCTGTGCTAGGCTTAGTGTAGGGATTAAATAAGAGAGCGGTGCTGAGCACATAGACAAGTGGGTGAAAATTTGCCCTTAAACCCTGTGGTCCTGCCCAGTGAGTCTCCTGCCAACCTGGAAGGTAGCCAGAGGATGCGATAGTGGAATCCTTCTTCTTCATATCCCCAACACAGGCAAAGTGGATTCCATTATTTCTTCTTCATTGACCAAAATAGCTATAACAGATGGTCACAGCCCAAATTCCCATGGTGATAACTTCTAGGCTAGGAATCTTCTGTGGTACATACTGACTTAAAGGAACAGCCAAGCCAGCTAGGGAAGGCAAGGGGCTGATTGATCTAAGGTATTTCCTGTTGTCATTCAGAAGGGAAACCCTCATCAGCATCCACTCTTCTTCGACAACGAGGTCAATAGACTATGGCCCAAAAGCCAGATTTTATCTGCTGCCCCTTTCTATTAAAAAAAATTTTTTTTTTAAATGCAACCATACTTCTTTGTGTACATTTGATCTTAGACCATGTTCATGCTACATCAGGGCAGTTGAGTAGTTGCAGCAGACACCACATGACCCAGAAAATCTAAAATATTTACTCCTAAAGCATGAATGTATAGTATTAATCAGAAAGAGCTCACTATTTTGCAGCTCTCAGTTTTGGAGTTTTGCAGAACCTCGTTAATCAGGAGCACTGACCTCTTTTCCCAGAGATTATGAAATTAAAAAATGACAGCAGCCAACACAACAATAGCTGTCTGGTGTGAATCAATCAAAATTCTACCTGTTTTTGTCAGATCAGCAAAAAATTTATTTTTTTGGTATGCTGCAGAATTTTCGTATATTCTGTCTACGCCAAAAATGCAAAGAGATCGAAGTTTATGTGCACCATGATATGAAAAAGGTTGAAAATCATTGCTCTGACCAAACTGGGTGTTCTTTGTAAATTCATTTATATTCAGTCAGCAAAGTTAGCGCTCTCACAGAGAAGTTTAAGGCTAGGGCTACTCTCATTCGGAAAAGCATGGCGCGGTTTTTGGTCTGGTTTTTGCCTAATTGGGAACAATGAAAAGGAAGTCATCCAGGTCAGGAACCATGTGATTGCAAACATACGAACAAAGAGGTGATCTAAGGGACAGCGAGCAAAAATGATGACACAGAAGGGGGGAGCATCTGGGAAATCAGACTCATTTGGTATTGAGAGAACGGAATCGAAGATAAGGAAAGCCAGGCAGAGACATTTAGATAGACCGAGGGAAGCTATAGGTTGTTCTTGGGTGTTTCTAAGAAGGAGAGTAAATGAGGAAAGCAATGTTTTAAGAAAGCGATTCTAAGAGGAGTTTGAAAGTGACTAGCTAGAAGCGAAAGCTGATGCACGTACCTAGCGGGGGGAAATCGGAGAACTAGATGTGTAAGGTCTCAAGGGCCAAATAGAGGGATGGAAGCAGAAAATAGTGAGGGAAAGGAAACGAACAAGAAACTAGATTATGTAGACCAAGGAATAAATGTAGGAGGTGCAGCATTAATTCTGTCTG
The DNA here is from genome assembly GCA_004026585.1 of Noctilio leporinus. Classification (NCBI taxonomy): domain Eukaryota; kingdom Metazoa; phylum Chordata; class Mammalia; order Chiroptera; family Noctilionidae; genus Noctilio; species Noctilio leporinus. The sequence goes on from PVIW01003773.1 coordinate 101,576, forward strand.
TTACCTGTTTAAATGTGTCTCTTCACGTAATCGTTAAGCCCCCTGAGTGGAAACCCCATGCCTGGTCCTATGCTGGACACGGGGTAGACAGGGAGCTGCTGTTGGGTGAAAGAAAGAAGGGGGTATGATTGGCTGAGCTGAGGGGGCTGGTGGACATCGTAGGTGGTCCATGGCAAGGGTAGGAGTGAAGAGCTTTCATATGAGACATGTTGAGCATGAGACAAGGCTGTTTGTATGTTCTTCTTATGCCAGAAATGCAAAAGGGATCTAAGTAGTCAAAACTAACCTGGTAAACAAATCGCAAAAGGTTACCTCCATTTCATACTTTCTTTAAATGTGGCAGGCCCTGGCTGGTAGCACCGTGGTTAAGGCGCCGGCCTACAACCCCAAAGGTCGCTGGTTCAATTCCCAGCCAGGGCACATAACCAGGTTGCAAGCCAGGTCTCCAGCCAGGTCCTTAGCTGGAGGCAGGTGAAAGGCAACCATACATTGATGTCTCTCTTTCTCTCTCTGCCGCTCTCCTTTCCCCTCTCTCTAAAAAAATAATAAAATCTTTAAAAGTAAAAAATAAAAAAACTTAAATGTGGTTCAGTTCAGGGACTAGGTTATATCCAAGTTTATGTGCCCCTTTTCTTTTACGTACGCACTTGCAGTCACGCACTCAGAGTACTTAGCCTGGTCCTGAGTAAACAAGCAGTCCATCAGCGGGCCGCATTTAGTGTCTGGGACTCCACACTGAATCCAAGGAGCCAAGACTAAGGACGGCTCTCTCAGGTAGTTTTTGCTGATTCGTTTGAGCATAGTTCCCTGTGTGGCTTTGGCTCCCAACTTGGGCTATGAGCAGAGATTTACATATACCTTTGCATTATTTCCTACCCTTTTTTACTTTGAAAATGGTACTTAAAGGAGAGCTCTTCACATCTTTGTTGGAAGAAGACGGGAAGTTTAAAATTACTTTAGAGCATTGTTTATGTAGTCTCCCTCCCCCAACTTTAATGAATTCCATTGAAAGATGGTTTTAACCTCAAGAAGGAAACCTCAGATCTAACCGTTATTTTTCAGGACTTAAAAAACACGAGACTTCATTTTACTGCCTTTCTGAGCTGGCAGTTCTATGGATGAGGAAATGAGAATTGGCAAGTTTGTTCCCCTGAAAGCCTTAAATTAGTGTTGACCCACCCTGGCTGGTGTGGCCCAGTGCATTGAGTCATGGCCTATTAATCAAAGGGTCACTGGTTCAATTCCCAGTCAGGGCACATGCTTGGTTGCAGGCCAGGTCTGCCCCCCACCCCCCGCCCCGGGTTGGGGGCCTGCGAGAGGCAACCACACATTGATGTTTCTCTCCCTCTCTTTCTCCCTTCCTTCCCCTCTCTCTAAAGAAAAATAAATAAAATATTTAAAACAAAAGTTAGAGTGGACCCTTGAACAACATGGGTTTGAACTGCACAGATGCTCTTATATGCAGATTGTTGTCAATGAATATACAGCCAGCCCTCTGAATCCCGGGATTTCTCGTCCACAAATTCAAGTAACTGTGGATTGAAACAGTTTTGTGGTTGGGAGTCCACAGATGCGAAGGACCAGCTCGTATGCTTTGTTCCCTGCTCTTTGTATAAGGGGCCTAAGCGCTGTAGATGTTGGCGTCCGTGGGCGTCCTAGAACCAGTCTCCTGTGGATACCAAGGGGCACTGCAGTGAAGTTTCTGGGGAATCAGAAGTTATACATGGATTTTCAGCTGTGCAGAGGTTGGCACCCTAAACCCCGCACTGTGCAAGGGTCAGCTGGTGAATCTTCAGAATGTGTGTGCCCCGGGGACACACAGCCTTTGCCTAGTCCCCCCATGTTTCTTGGCTTCAGAATTCGGCTTGGTCCCTGAACTTGGTTTCTCTGAAATGTCTAACAAATAAGGTTTCAAAACTGCTTAATCCTTGCAGCAGATAACCCTGTCATGGGCATTCTTATCTGCCCTCCCCCTGTCCCTCACAAATCATGATAATGAAGGTCCCTGACAGTTGCCGGGAAAGCTAAGGGACAGGCCCTGTGATGAGAACTTTATGTGATTTCTCATATTTAACAGTCCTATGAGCCAGATACCTTTCGCAGATGAGGAAACTGAGGCACAGAGACCAAATTGCTCGAGATACATGACCAGTAAGAGAAGCTGGGATATGGACCTAGACAGCAGCCCCCAGGGTGTATGTGCATTGTTTTCTACTGTGCTGAACTCCCGGAGGCTGAGTGGCTCCTCCTCCTTGTGCCCATTTTTCAGTTGGCTAAATTGAGGTTCAGAGGGATTAGGCAATTTCTCAGCTTCCATGAAAGTAGAGATGTCAGAATTAGGACGAGATCTTAGGATTTTGCCTCTGGTTCTGGGCTCTTCCTGATACAGCGTGCCAGTCAACTTCTCTCCAAGGTAATATTAGGCACCATTATTCTGTTTGGAGCTGTGACATAAATTTAAGCGGGGGATCTCTATCTGCCAGAAATTGTGCCTCGAGTCCTTTAGGGTTCAAGAGGGCGAACTGAAGCATTTCAGGAGCAGTAAGTTACATACACAGGCAGTAACTTTTCTAGTGCTCACTCCGACCCAGCAGACCATTGGCCAAATTGAAACATGATGCTTCACACTCATCATTAAGGGCCAATGTATGATTTTGGGGTGTGATAGCGGGGAAGGTCCCCAGAGAACCAGATCTGCGATGCTTTGGAAAGTCGCCCGCTCTCATGAGAGGATCTTCCTGCCAGCGTTCTGTGATGTGTCTGCAGTGGGGAGGAAGCCTTGTCTCATAATTAAGGATGAGTCTGTTGCCTCCTGGTGGGGATTCTTTCTCTCCCTTCCTCGTGCTTTCTCAGAGACTGTGGAGCAGCTTGGCAGGCCCAGATTGTGTAGAGGACAAAAGGTTGCTGTTACCAGGACCTTGCAATGAAACCAGTCTCTTCCCTGCCTCCCTCACCTCCCTTCCCACTGCTCCTTAGTTTGCCCAGCGGTTTGACTTACAAAGGCATTTTCTTCACAGAACCCCCTGCTCCGAGTTGTTCTCTGATGTGGGCCAGCTCTCACCTTCTGTGCCTGGTGACACTGGTCCTGGCACCCGAATCCCGGCAAGCTGGTGCCCCTGCTCTGCGGTTGGCCAGCCCTTTGTGTGGCGCCACCACTGCGTGATGCGCGCTAGCTGGCATTGTGAGCTCTGCGTCCTGACCCGCAGCCCTCTGAGCCTTCTCCGTCCCTCATTTGCTGGCAAGCATCTGTGTGACGGAGTTGAAACAAGTTTCTCACAGCTGGCCTTGTGACACAAGGTCCCTGCTCCTGTGCCTGCTGGGGATTTTGCGTGCATGTCAGATCAGTGTTCGTGGTGCTCTTTGTCCAACCACATGAGGTGATGAGCAGGCCGGGGGCCCTGGAGGACATGCGCGTGGGAGGGAGCTGTCGCTTCTTCACCCCTGGCACTGGGCCAGCGGCTGCAGCAGCTGTTCCCCGGCTGATGGGGTTTGGAGAGAGAGCCAGGGCCAAGGAGGAAGAGAAGTCCATCGTGTGAATGCGAGATGGCTTCCAGATGGTTCTGGTTAGGCGGAAAGCACACCAGAATTCTTCCTTTGAGCAGAAAAGCCTTTCTAACATTTACGATGGTCTTACTTCAGGGGACGGGCGGGATGTAGCCTGAAACAGCACAGCTTCTAACAGGCTTACAGCTTTGGGAGATAGGCTCCTTGCTCTGCCAAGATACTGGGGCCTGGGCAAATCATGGGTCCTGGTCTCGAATTTATTTGTGCAATGCTGCCCTACCTCCTAGCTGCTGAGCTCCGTGTCTGGCAGGAAGTGGGAGGTGAAGGGGGGAGGGGGAGGCTCTGGTCTGCTTTTCAGAGCTTCTGGAAAAGACAGCTTCCATTAGAAAGATTCCAATTTTTATCTTTTGTAGCCCTCACTCCTTGTGACTCTTGATGACTTGGCAGGGTCATTTTCCCTCCCGCATTTCCCTTAAAACTAGGAGCCAATCAGGATTTTCCACTGGGAATGGAGTGGGGTCAGTTACCATTTGTTTTTGCTCGTAGTGTTCACTACTTTTATTAAGGCAGAGGAAGCCTTTCTGCTCCATGTGCTCTCCAGCCCAGCATCCCTGTGGCCTCTAAATTTAAAGTGAAGTAAAATTAAAATTTATTTCCCAAGTTGCACAAGCCCCGTCTCAGGTGCTCAGGAGACACCCATGGCTGGTGGACAATGCAGCTACAAAGCATTTCCTTCACCACAGAAAGTTCTGGGTGGAGGCCAACCGCAGCCTGGGTTATATGAGGCCGTGGGTCCCGATGGGGTGGAGGACGATGCAAGGAGCCATCTGTAACCGAACAGCCCAATAGCAAAAACAATTTTTAAAGGACAGCTTGGCGCAACCAGGGGGAACGAAGTGGTGTGGCCACATTCTATGGCTTCAGGCCCCACAGCTGCTAGACTCGGAGTCACCTGAGCGATGGGGTGAACACTTTCCAGCTGTTTGGGGTGCATCGGTCATTGTGTTTAGGGGTGACTCGTTTCCAGTGGCGCTTCACGCTGACCCTGGTCAGTGGCCCCCTCCCCACTGCCTCCTAAACTGCTGCCATGTTGGCACGCCCCTTCCTCTTGCTCTCCTTGTTACTTCTTGGAGAGTATTTCAGACCCTGAGGGTTGGATTCAAAAGCAATTTCCTGCCAGCCCTTTCCGTTCGGTGGGGGTGACCGGTGGGGGTGACGGCTCTTGCTGACCCGCGACCTGGACCCGGGGTGAGACCTCGGCCCCGCAGCGCTGGGCTGCTTGCCAGCAAGCCAGCCGTGCCTCCGAGGAGAGACCCTCCCCGGAGGCCGTGCCCCCATGCGGTCGGGAGCTGCTGGGTCGCGTTTATACAGTACGGTGCAGATCCAGCTTCCAGTTTATTCTTCATTGCTGTTTTTGGCACCCTCTGACAGCGCAGCCAGGCAGGCCGACAGGGACGTGGATAAGCAGGCTGAGAAACACCACGGAGTGCTTTGTAGCGCCAGCTCCAGCGCTGCACCGCATTTAATATAAATTGATTTATTGAATCAAGCACAGAAGCCCTGTTACAGAAACCCCAGCTCTATCCTCCAGAGGGCCACCTAATAAAGCAGCCCCAACTGACACTCCTCATTAGCTTTTGCTGCTGATCCCCAGGCAGTTTTTAAAGGGATAGTGTCCCTCTTTTGAGCCTGAATTTATATGCAGGCCATGCCGGTGGGTCTAATTAGCTCAGCATTATTAGTCTTCCTGGGAAAGCCTGCATTTCCTAGCAGCTTGACTCTTGAGTTTTAAAGAGTAATTGGAAAATTCAACCCCTGTCCTTTTCCCTCTTTTTGTTTTTAATCACTTCTAACCCAATCTTTGCAAATGTACCTGCAGACGGCTGTGACTGGCAGTGCTGGGCACCGAAGGATGTCTCCGTCCTGCCCTGGCGTCAGTCCCCACCTTTCTGTTGTGCTGGAGACCTCACGCGGAGGCTTTTCGGGCACACTGGAGAAATATCCCAGTTTAACTTTATAATTACTTCACCAGAATGCGGGCCTTTCCCTGGTTAAACCTGGTATTAATTTCCTCCCAGCCACTTAGCGTTTCGTAACTTAATGGTTATGAGCCACCTTGGCAGCAGTTTGATTACTAAAAGCAATCTGAAAGTCTTTGTGGAGAAAGGAGGGGTTTGGGTAGCAGTTCAGAGAATTTTAACCCCAAACCTCAATAGGTTGTCCAGGATGGGGGTTGGCTGGGACGGTGATCAGCCCCCCCCCCCCCCCCAGTCCCAGGCCTCCTGGAGCTGAAGTCAGAGCTCTCAGCTGCGTGCGTGCGGGGCGGGGCCTGTCCCGGCTCGGGGCCCAGATAGGAACGGTCATTTGCATTGTGCGTGTTCTGCACCTTTTCAAGACCCGCAGCCCTAGCTGCAGGAGCAGCAGGGGAGGAAGTCCGCCCTGCTGTGTGCAGCACATCTCCTGACAGTGACGAATGACTCCTTGCTCCCCAGCCCTCCTCCTGCTGCTCTGCCCACAGAACCAGGGGCGGTGCTGGGTCTTTACAAATGGCTGGAAAGTGAGGCAGGTGGGCATTGCCAGGCCGCAGGGAGGGGGATGGGGACAGGTATCCACCCACTGTGCTCCCTAACTGATGGCCCACCTCCCTCTCTGTGCTATAATAACTGTAAATGCCCCGTTCCTACAGTGGCCATACTCCCTCCAAGCCTTTCTCTTGCCCTCGGACCCTTTGAATAGCCACCGCGGTTTTCGATGCCCATCCCCCTACCCCTAAGCAGAGCGTACACACCCCTTTTCCCCAGGGGCCGTTGTGTGGGGTTGCACAGTCCATGTGTGGTGGTAACTTAGCTCCAAGTGTTCCCAAGACGCTTCAGGATGTCAAGTGCTTGCAAAAGTCCCGTCGAAATAGCCAGTGTCCTTTCAGCCAAGGAACCCAGGGAGTGCTCGTTTTATGTTGGGTACCATTTTGTGCACCTGTTGCGTGTTGTGTAGCCAGTAGTAGGTAAGATCAGGGATGTAGAGCCAGGCTGCTGATTGGGCCAGTCCCCAGGTATGTCTTGGAAAAATTATGTCACTTCTCCCTGCCTCAGTTTTCCCACTTGTAAATGGGGCTCCTGATAATGCCTGACAATTGGACATCACGAGCTGGTGTGGCCAATGCATTGAATAAAGCCTGGCATATAATAAACGCTGTGTGTGTCTAATAATAGAGTCATTAGCCATTGTGGAGAGTAGAAGGGTCAGATGGCCCTTGTCGCAGGAGATTTAAACAGAGTATGTGTTCAGATGCATGTTTTGCAAAGTGATCAATGGCTAGAAACCAAAAAGAAACAGAAGGCATTTTGTAGTATGGTCAGGGTGTGCTGACCACTTCTGTCTGGCAGCCCCCCGCCCCCCAGCACGCCAGGAGGGGCTCTTATCTATGAGAAGAGATGCTGTCAATACAACTAGGAAGCCATCAGAGCCAGAGCCTCTGTCCCTGGGTGCTGCTGGGTAGGGTGTTTTTGTTTATATTCGTGAGGAGTTTGGTGTTCGTACATTGACTTTCTATCTCCCTTCTGAGTGCTAGCTGCTGGACCTTTTAAGGTGTTGCTATAGCCCTGCTGAGCCGTGCTAAGGATCTAGGATGCCAGGCCTCCCAGGGACAAAGCGTGTCCTCACCTGGAACAGACCTTATCAGATGAGACTGTGTTTATTAGTTAGTTAGCTAGTTAGCATCATGACGTGATCAGCAGGCTTTCTGGAAATCTATGCAGCAATACAATTTTACCTACAAATCTATTTTTAACGTCTCAGAAGTGAGAGTAGGTCTGCTGGAATTTGTGACTAGTAAGTAAAACAAGATGGAATATAGGGCTTATATAAAGGGGGTTAGGACAAAAGTCCATGTGGCTGTGGTAGAGCAGGTTGTCTTTCCTAAGAGGGAGGTAGGGGTTAGGGTGGGCTTCTTGATAGGTCTGCAACATGAGAGGTGCCCAAGAGGTTTGAGGGCAGGAGGAACGGATACTCTAGGCAGAGGGCATGGCACCAGTAGAAACCGAGAGGCATGGAAGCCAGGTGAGTGCTTGGAGAGTGTGGCAGCTGGAGGTAGTGTGGAAACCGTTTTACCAGTTAGCTTGGAGGCCTGGGCTCCAGCTGGGCCATAGTGCATCCTCGAAGCTGCCCCACACCCACCCCTGCCACTGTGCCAGGCTTAGTTTTCACGTACTAATTAGCATGGAAGTATTTCATTATTTTAACCCCCTTGCACACGTATATTTGTACATGAGTACATCATCTAGGTCACAGCCCTGGTGCCAGCCTAATGTAAGTGACGTGCAGAGGTAAGGAGGAAGACATGGCATGAGCTATTGAACTAGGTCAGGAGACCAGAGTCCGCTCATTGGGAACCTTGAATTCCATGCTAAGGATGGTAATAATGACCATAGGCTTAGTGTGTGAAATATGAAAATGATACACCAGGGAAGACCTCTATAAAGCTGACAATGTCCTTAAAAGGACAAATGGTTCAATCCTCAACCTATTCATCAGATCCTGTTTTTAAGGCAGTTCCAGAGAAGTGAGTGTGCTTCAGCACTCCAACAGGTCTGCAGGAACTTGACAGCTCTGCCAAGGAAACATCTTCCTAGGTCCTGCCTACACTCTTCCGGTTATAAAATTTCATCCTTACCAGCGCCTGGTGAAGTGCTTTCTTTTCCCTGTCCCCGACGCCCTTCCCTGCCTGCCGGGTTTCTGAGGAGGAAAATCCAGCACTGCTCTTTTCCAACCGAAAATCCCACCAAGGGGCACACCCACCATAGCCTGTGCAGGCATGCTATATTCCTCAGCATCAGCCATGGTGCTGACTTCAACCCCTGCGTAGCCCGGGAATCTGCGTACCGGAGTCGGGGCACCACTGCTCCAAACCCGAAGGGTCTCATCCTACATCACGCCCCTCTTACCTTTGGACAAGGAAATTGAAAACTTCAGGGCAAGAGTTAGATCTGGTCTCACTGAAGAAATGAATGCAGATCTTTCCGAAAGAACTGGAAGTGCTGGTAATACGTTCACCTTTTATCCGTCGTCTGTTGCCCTGGCAAAGGCCATGATACTCAGCCAAATTCCGAAATCTAGACACCGACTCCACTAGGATTAACTTGGTGTGTCCGTCTCCCAGGGTGAAACAGATGCTCTGTGTTGGGCTCAGAGGCTTAAAAGGCAGCACAGAGCTTTACGGCGGTGGGGTTACGTGTCCCATGAGCGAGGTGTTGTGTTGGGCATGGGAGAAACAAAGAAGATTAAAGTCATCCCTGTCCTCACATGCTTATAGTCAAGTGTAGTACAGAGCTGGCAACAGCCGAGTGTAATCTTTTATCGAAACTCGGAGAGGAATGCTTACCCACAGTAAAGCTTTCTCATCTGGGGTGATTATTGAAAGCGTTCCAGAGTCCCTGAGGTCCTGGAACCTGTATGTTTCAGCCTGCCAGGTCGTTGCAGTGTACGCTTACACACTGGCCTTGGGCAGCACTAGACATTCTGAGCACGGGTGTGAGCAGTGGTTTGCAGAAATGGTTGCAGAAATGATGCACAGCCCAGGCCCATTAGCAGGTTTGTGACTTTTGCCACCTGGTTATCTTCTTACTGTTGCTCTTTTGCCCCCCAGATGGGCCTGTGTTCAGGAGGGGGCTGTGCACTAGACTAGCAGTGGAAGATGAGGCTCGATAAAACCCATAGGTGCCAACAGTGGGTCAGAGTCCCATTGGGCCTCTCATTTTTCCTGTGGACACTTGCATCTTTGACCTGAGTAGTTTTGACCCAGTAGAAACACACAGAACAGGTCAGGGCACCTATGGGGCATGTTCCCCAGCCTCTGATTGGCTGGTTTCTCCATCCTCTTCATCCTGAGTCCTTGATAACAAGGTCTGTCCCAAGAGTATCGAGCTAAAGTCAGTATATAATTAAAACAGTTTGTGCAGCCGATACTTTCAGGACAGACCTTGTACTTTCTTCCAAAATTTGCTTAATCCTTCTGGGTGGCCTTGAATCACCCTGGGCACCTAAGTTTAAAGGTTTAAGAGTCTTAATTTATTGGTAACCAAAGAATTTGAAAGCCAAAACTCAGGTTAAACCTGATTCTGCAGTGACCTTGTACACCTACTACATTATCAGGAGAAGAAAAAGCCTGGGGAGGTGGTTTATTTGAACTTCTGTGTGACTTAGCGCAAAAACTTATGAAGGAGGCTTTGACGTGTTTTTTATGATTTATTCTGCAGATGGGGATTAGTAATTCAGCATTCCTGTTGAATAGCATATCGTTTTATTGTATTTACACAGACTGATAGCTCTGAAAAGATGGGCAGAGGACCATGGTTAAGAGCACAGTGCACTTTGGGGAGGACCTGGAAGTGAGCTTGACCTCTAGTTTTCCTAGTTGTGCGACCTCCACTTTCTAATTTGTGTAATAGGGGTTAATGCTAATATCTGTCTTACAAGGTTGTTATAAAAGTAAGATAAAAAAATGTATTCAGAACAGTGCCTAAAACAAAGTGAGTAGTCAATAAATGCTGGGTATATTAGAATTTTGTAAATGTTAGGGGCCCTCGAGGGAACAGCAGAGAATTTAACAATGGCTATCCCGGTAGTCCACTGCCTTCTCCGGCTGCCTTGAAGCAGAAGCTGAGAATTTCTCCTGTTGGTAAAGATGGGCACCCCGCGCCCAGGCCTGTGCCTCTTACCTTGGACCTGAGTAACATGGGCATTAACAAAAGATTCCAGGAGAGTATGGGAATCCACCGGGTAAACATCAGTTTTATAGATGGTGGGGGTTTGTGTGTGTGTTGTGTTGAAATAGATGTTGATGATGCAGCTTGTGCTGCATTGTCATGCCTTTTAAAGCTGTTAAACAGAAGAGAGAAAAAAGCATGGATGCTGACTTGGAGACCCTTGAGCTCTGCCCGCTGTGTTTCACCAGTTCAAGGGCACTTAGAGGGAAATTTTGAGTGAAGCTAGTGTAGGTTAGAGTCCCCGTGTGCACGAGAGAGGCTTCTCCCAGGAGACACTGCAGGACTTGGTGCTCTGGTGCTCCAGGGTACTGATATCGATTGTCATTACCGAGCAAGGGCAGCTTTGGGAGGCCAACCGCAGAGGCAGCTGGGAGGAACCAGCCCCTGCAGTAAACCCTGTCCATGGAGAACAGTCTGTTTGCTCTGCTCTCCTCTCCACTCGTGGCTGTGAGGTCAGTTTGGTTATCTTCTGGGTTGTACGTATTGACTTGGTCTCATGCAATATAGAGGCCAATGTGAATGAAATCCATGTTTGTTTCAGGATGAATGGTCCCTGAGAAAGCAGAAATAATCCCAAATTTGTGTGCTCATAAAGTAAGGATCTCCGATTCATACCTGTGGGAGATCTCAATGTTACTGATTAAAATAGGAAGCTCCCCTAGCCATGCGCCAGTGCTGAATCAGAAGTCCTTTTTTAAATCAGAAATTTCCCTAGAAGTCATCCAGAATATTTTATCCTAAAATATTATTGGTTCTGTTTTACATGCATACCTGCTTGATTATCTTTTCACAACACTGATTCAAAGCATTTTCTTCTACGTGAATCTTTCCCCACAACCAACCTTGGGCCCATGAATCATGAGATGATCTTTATTTATGACCTTTATTTATGTTATATATTCCCACCACCTGAGCTAGCACCTGGTACATAGTAGGTGCTCAGTAAATATTTATGAATGAATTCAGTAGAACCCATTGGTCTCATCTGGTCAAAGCCTGAGTTCTGTTCCTCTGTCCAAATTTTCAACTGTAGATAGGGATCCGTTAATGGGTTGTGAAGTTAGTTTAGTGTATGGAGGTGAGCATTTCAAACGATCTAAGAAAAAAAATCTAAGTGTGTATCACAGGGGAAGGGTAAATAATGTTTTTTGAGGTGTGTGTGTGTGTACACTGGGTTACCAAGATTGATACATTTCTTTCTTTATGGGTCACAAAGTGTGAACTCTGCTCTAGCCCAGTCTAGTGACCCAGAAAACATGGAGCAGTGGATGAAAGCTGGCTGTGTTGCCTCTTGCTATCATCTATAGGCCTGTGGTAGGAAGAGAAGTAGGTTGGTCCTACTAATCGGGGGATTTCCTCAAAGTTAACTGCAATGTCAGGGAACAGAAATGGGCCCTGTTTTGGAAAAAGTCTTCCTAGAATGATAGCCAGAGGTTCCCCCTTTCTTTGCTTCCCTCCTCACAGCCGGCTACATTGCACCTACCCGCTCTCTTCAACTGTGTCACCCAATATCAATCACATTCTTAGAATCCACACATACTGTTTGTGCCTGAATCTAGACTATTGCACTACGTTGGCACAAGCACATCAACTTGTGCAATAGCTTAGGGCCCACAGGCATCAGTTCACTTAAATGACATTCCAAGGACCAAAAGGAGAGAACAAGGTAGCATATGTTGGTGAAGCCTTGGCCGTACATGGAAATTTGCCCAGGAATTGTGTAATCAAGATGGACAACAACAACCGGCTCATAAATCCAGGGACCTAGTAAATCAAACTAGGACCTCATCACCAAAAGGTTAGATTTGCAAATAAGTAAAGCCTGTTACACATTAGTGAGCCTGTTGCAGAAACATTATAAAGGGTATTTCTAAACCCTCAAATGACCTGCTATATATGGGACACTCTCGGCCTTTTCCAGCTCTCCCCAGGGCCCTAAGGACTGCCTTGTCACCCTTCCTCCGCAGCTTGACATGAGCTTGACATCAGGAAGCTTGTCCCAGCCTCATCCTTGCTGACCATTTAGCAACATTTTCCCAGCATGTTAAGATTTGATCCAAAGAGATCTAAGATGGTGGCGGACTAGGTGGATGTTACATTCGTCTGCTTCCAGGACCAACCTGAAATAATGACTAAAACATGGAACGTTCAACCTGCATAGAAGTTTTAAAACCGAGGATTTACAGAAGCAGCCACATTGAGACTGATAGGAAGGGCAGAGAAGCAAAAATGACTGGCCCTGCCCCTATGAGCAGTGGTGAGGTTCCAAAGAGAGACCCCAGTTGCAGGGGGTTCCTCCTGGGAAGTATGGAGTCTAAACTCAAAGCACCAGAACTGGGAAGAGGCCCTTACATAACATCCGGCTGTGAAAATCATTGGGGGTGCTGTCCACCAGGGAGAGACGGGATCTGCTAGAGAGACAGGTGCCCTCTTAAAGGGCCGATGCATGAAATGTCATTCATAGCCACTCACCCTGAGCTCTGGTGGAGGGAGGGCAGAGCTCATCTGAGTCATCCGAGGAGGGACTGGGGTCTGTGGCTCTGGGGAGAGGGCTGCCAGCATCCCTGTGCTGAGTTACTTTCTCGCACCACAGACACCATCTTTCTTGGGTGGAGTATTGCCCTTCAAGAAAACAATCTAATTTAAAAACGGGCAAAGGACCTGAATAGACAGATCTCCGAAGAGAACATACAGATGACCAATTGACATAGGAAAAGATGCTCAACATCACTGATCATCAGAGAGATGCAAATTAAAACCACAATGAGATATCACTTTACACCTTTCAACTGGCCATCATCAATAAATCACCAAACAACAGGTGCTGGCGAGGATGTGGAAGAAAGGGAGCCCTAGTGCACTGTCGGTGGGAATGCAGACTGGCGTAGCCACTGTGGAAAACAGTATGGAGATACTTCAAAAAATTAAAATGGAACTGCCTTTTGACCCAGTGATTCCACTGCTGGGAACAGACCCTAAGGATCCCAAAACACCAATGGAAAAGAACCTATGTACCCCTATGTTCATAGCAGCGCTATTTACGATAACCAAGTGCTGAAAACAGCCTAAGTGCCCATCAGCAAACAAGTGGATCAAAAAAACTGTGATACATTTACACAGTAGAAAGAAAGAACTGCTACCTTTTTTAACAGCATGGATGGAACTAGAGAGTATTATGCTAAATGCAATAAGCCAGTCAGTGAAAGACAAATGCCATGTGATTTCACTTACAGGAATGTAATGAAGGAAGTAACAAGCAAAATAGATCCAGAGGCAGGAAAGCATCGAATAGAATGATAGTAGCCAGAGGGGGATGGGAGGGATAATGGTGGGAAGAAGGGGAAAGGACTAGACAAAGAACATGTATGAATGACACATGAATGTAATGGTGTGGGGGTTGACCGTGGAGGCAGACTAGGTGGAGGAGGGCAAAGGGGGGGAGATTGGGACAACTATAACAGCGTAACAATTAAAAAACTTCCTGTGGCTTTTGCCTTCCTCCTAGAGGGGGCTCTGAGCTTCTAGCTAAGGGGGAAAATTATCCTTTTGTGATTATTTCAGACCAACCCACAAGCACCTCCTTAAGATACTTAGCTCTGAGATACCCTTTGGAGACTAAATCTTTAGAACAGAACCATGCACTTCTCTGGGTAAGTTGCTCAGGTACTGTCCTTCATGCTTTTCTCTTTAGCAACAGCAGAAAAAGTAGGAATTGGGTGGGATGCCTTGGAGCTCAGCAAGAGGCGGTTTTCCTGTGGAGACATGCCGTCTTCTGCCAATGGTCTCCAGTTATGTGCACCCCACATCTGCAGGGAAGGAAGATTGAGGCCCCTAGGCCCTTAATAGCCACAACTTACAGTTAAATAGCACCTTGTCCTTCACAAAGGACTTTCCCAGACTCATTTGCCTTTAATCCTTGCAACCTTCAATAAAGAATGCAACCAAGGAAGCAAATTCAGTGAGATGGGGGAACGTTCCCAAGTTCACACAGCTGGTTCATGTGGGGACTGAGATGTGACTGACCTCGGAGCCTGACTGCAGCATAGCCGGCCTGCCAGGAGAAGGAGGGAATCCAGGAAGAAGGCTTCCCAGGGGAGGGGAGGCAGCCAAGGCCATGTGGGGAGGCTAGCTGTGGGAGAATGTGACTCAGAGGGTGCGAGTCATTGGAATTTGATGCGTGGATTGATAAGATCAGGCAGTCCCCCAAGGCAGAAGGTCCTTCGACTCCCCCAGGAAGGGTGACGTTCTTCTTAAATGACTTTGAAGTATTGCTGAGGAAATTGAGACTTAGGGAAACAAGTGGTATTTCTGTCCCTTTTTCTAGTTAAAGGTCATGCCTTAGGAGGGAAGGGAGAGTGTGGGAAGTGATCTGCATGGATACCAACGGCGCGTGAACTTCAAGTTCCTGGCCTGTGGGTTAGGAGGTCAGGGTAGGGGCTCTGGCTGTGACTGGAGGAATCCAGCAAAGATGGGAAGAAGTTTCTTCAGTGGGAGACTTGCTTTCTCAAGTGCAGTTGAACCAGCATTAACATGGAAGAAGGCATCTCCTGCAATAGAAACTACCATTCTGGAATTCTCAGGAGACAGTAATAGGCAAGAGGATCACAGATGCTATTTTTTAAGTTACTTTATGATTCTCTACTAACAACATACAGGGTGGGGCAAAAGTAGGTTTCCATTTGTGGGTATGCAAAACAAAGCTTATTCTTGTATTATTATTGATTGTATTATTTTTCATACAAAGAACTATACAACTACTTTTGCCCTGCCCTATATTGGTCATGAAAGGGAACCAAATTATTATTATTATTATTATTTTTATTTTATTGTTGTATTACATCCATCCCCTTTTTGCTCCCCTGGGTCCCCCTCCCCACCCACCCATTCCCCCCAAAGTCAATCCCACCTATTGTCCATGTCCATGGTTCCTTTATACTAGGTTCTTGTCTAAGCTGCTCCCCTTCTTTGCCTCTACCTCCCCTTGGGAACCTAATATTTTAATATGAAACGCAAGTCCAAGGTATCACTGATGGGATTCAGCCCTGAATTTCTGCCGTAGGAAAGCTTATCAATTAGGCATAACGAGTAGGGAAGCGAAGGTTCTAGTTTCTCTTTAAAGGGAAGATGGTATGTGAAGGAGGAAGTGCCAGCCTTCATTCATTTATTCCTCCATTTAACCAGTAACTACTTTGCATCTATAATTTGCACAGTTGTAGAAATGAGGATATAACTGTGAATAAGACAGAGTCCCTGACTCCAGGAGCTAATGTTTGGGGCCTCTTGGTGGGGAGCGGGGAGGCAGAATTCAATCAATCAATCAATCAATCAATGAGGTGGTTTCAGGCTGTTCTGTGAGCCTGCCATGAGGAGCTGAAACAGAATAGTCACTGAGCTCTGTGAGGGGTGCGCAGCAGCTAGCCGTGGGAGTCAAGATGAGAAGGATGGCCCCAGCAGAGGCAAGGACAGCGAATGGCCCCAGCAGAGGGAAGGACAGGGCTCCATGATGTGTTAAAGAAACAACAAGAAAGCTAGTGTGCGTTAGGAGCACGCAACAGAATGATGAAAGTCAGACCAGACTAGTGTGCAGAGATCAGACCACGGAGGGGCCCGTCACTGGGTTATCCGTGAAGCTGATGGAAAGCTCATGGAGAAATCGAGGCTGAGGAGGGATGCCTGCAGATTAAAAGAGAAAGAAATGGTTGTGGGGGACTCGTTTACCACCCTCTCAGCCAGGCTAAAAATTCAAGCGAAGCACAAAGCTTTTTCTGATAGAACGTACAAAACTGACACAGAAACCAGATGTGCCCCTGTTGGAGGAGCCCCAAAATTAGTCCTCATCAGAAGGATGAAGGGACCTCGGGCTGGCTGCCTGGGGCCCTCTCCAGGTCAGGTGTTCGGAGAAAGTGTCTGAGCACCTCCATGGAGCAGCCAAGACCTGAAGGCAGGAAGGGGCGTGCCTGTGAGGGATGTCAGCCGTGGCCAGCACACCTGACACTTGGAAGGCAGTCACAGAGCAGGAAGGGTGCTTTGCTTTTGTTTTGTAAACACACGAAGGGCAAGAAAATAGGATAAAGCCCGTGCCTGGGTTGAGTCTCACTCACTGATTTGCTCACTTAGTTGGGTGTTTATTGGGCACCCATTGGATGTTGGGAACGCTTTTTGGTCCCAGTGGTACCACAGGCAGTAAATAAACACAATAAAGAAGCAAAATACTTCAAATATTTAGTGGAGGTAAATGCCATGGAAAAAAAATCGAATTGAGAAGGAACAGGAAATTGGGGGGAGGTAAGTGATTTTAAAGAAGGTTATTCTATAACTTGGCTTTTATTTAGAGAATAATAGGAAAACCTTTGGAGGGTTAGAGTAGGATAATGGTGTTATCTGACATTTTAAAATACTTACTCGGGTTACTCCAAGAATAGAAGTGGAAGGACAAAACTGAATGGTTTTCAACAGTTTTACCACCACCCCCCAGTCCTGGCACCTCCCCTCTTGCCCATATGACTGTGGAGGCCTGTGGAGGGGGCGACAGTAGTGATGGCAAGAGAAGAGGTGCCCGCCCTGGGGGAGGCAGTGAAGGTGTTAAAACATCTAGTCCTGGATCTGTTTGGAAGGTAGAGATGACAGTGTTTGATATAATGTTAATAGATAAAATATTCAATGCCTGTTTCCTTCTAACTGTAAGATGAAGAAGTGTGGCATTCACGCTGCTAGCAGGAGAAGTATGAAGAAGATTTGCTGGCTCATGAGCAAGCCTACCCAGAAGAAAGGTAGTTAGAATGGCGGGGCCAAGAGCCGCAGCCAGGGAGCCAAGAGGGCAGGTGCCCAGAGTGCGAAGCTCCGAGAAGAGGGTATCCTTGGTGCAGCCTCTGCGGCCAGGGTGGGGACCCAGAGCTGTGGGGAAGGCCATCAGGCACGGAGGTAGGCGTTGCGAAGTCAGGATTCCAGAAGCACCATCGAGACATACAACATCCCTGGGAATAACATCAAGGGAGAGGGTGAAAAAGCAATCTGCACCTGGGCTGAAGTCATCAGGGAAGGTGGGGGAATGTCCTGAAAGGGGGGAGGGTGAACAGAAGGAGGGGCTGATTGAGCGGCTATGAGAGTCGGTCTTGGGGGGCAGGACTGTAGCAGGTGCAATCGGTGCCTCTCTTTCCTCAGGAGGAAGGGTCTGAAGGGGCAGCATCTGCTGGAAACAGCTAGGGTTCCCTCATTGGTCAAGTTCTTAGTCATCTGCTCTGTGACAGGCTTTCTAGGCTGGATGATCATGGCAATGGTGTACTTGGATGTATGGACTTAGTAAGAAATTTTATGGCTGCTTCTCTTAGTATTTTGGACAAGATGGAGAAACACTGTGTGAGTAATAGTTAAGTTGCTTTGTAGATGACCCAAGAGCTATACCCAAAGAGTCTACACCAAAGATAGGCACTGTGTCTATCTGGATTGGTGTTTTCAGCCTTTTCAAACCTTAAATCCTTTGCACCCCCATTTCGATATTAGTATCTCATTGCCTACCCTCTACTGTTGAGTCTACCTTCTGTGCTTTTCCACCAGACAGGAAGACAATTTTCCAAATGCACACACTTTCATACACAAGCCTTGGAGGAATGTTTATACACCCCTCGTCTGGTTAGCGTGACCTGGAGGGAGGTCTTTAATGACTTGGTTCTGCTTAGCATTTTTTCCAAATCTTGGAGGAAGACAGCAGAACTACTAAACAAATCTAATATAGCATGGGAGAAGAGCTGATATTTTGGATGAAAGGATATGAATTCAGATGTGTTTGGGTGGGTTAAAACAATGGACTGAAACCAGCATGATAAGATTAATAAAGGCAGTGGGGGTTTCCATTCAAAGTAAAGCACATATTGTGTAAGAGTCAACTAGAGGAGGCCGTGAGCCTCTGGAGACATTTTTCTCGTGGGCTGACTGGACTGATGAGAAGTTTTGTTTGATTGGGTTGATTGCTTTCACTCACCATTTCAATAAATGACCTTAACCCACACAGACAGAGACACATGTATGCACATATGGTGCAAATATAAGCTGCAGTAATTTTAAAAAGAACAAAGTCTGTATCAAAGACTGAATCATTTCATTCTTATGTAGACCACATCATCTTAAGTGTTTTCAGTTCTCTGAGGACGATGACAAACTGGAAAGCCCCACACGGCCCCCACCACAGCATTTGGTACTTAGTTAATGAAGACTTGAATGGATGGTAACTTGAGTGGTTAGGATGGTGCCCAGGTCCTGTAAAGGACAGTTGAAGGATCTAGGAAAGAGGAACTTTGAGACAGCACTCATCAAACATTTGCAGAGCTCTCGGGTGGAAGACAGACTAGTTTATTTTATGTTTTGGTTTTTTTTTCAGAAGATAGATCAAAGATTCTGAGGGGTGGCTGTTTGGGTCAGTTTTTGAATTGCCTAGGCTCTTCTTTAGTGGAGTGGGCTGATGGTAGGTACTATCAAGGTCCTAGGATAGTGACTATCTCTAACAGTCCATTTGATGACAGAGGCCAGGGACCAGTATGTGTGGTATGGAGTGTAGGAAGGCTTCCTGCATTGGGGGTACAGCCAACTTAGTGGCCTGTCAGTCTGTTCCAGGGATCTTCTTCTGGTGGGTCCAAAACAGCTAGTGCCTTGTTTCGGCAGCTTTACAGAGTAAACATTGCAAGGGCAACTACTGCTTTAAAAACAATGTTTACTGGAATCTTCTGTGCATACTGCCTTGGGTTAGAGAAAGCCCCTTAATTTGGCCCTTTTGAAGCCTTGTATTTTTTTTTTTTTCTCATCTTTTTGTCAATTGGCCTCATAAGTATTCATAAAAGGAATGGACCCAGAATAAGATTTTTACTCTAAAAATCTTTCCTAGGCTTTTTTGGCTGTGCCTCAAGTAATCATTTGAATGTGATCTCTGACCAGTTAGGTTATTGTGAAACTAGTGAGTAATCTATTTTGGAGCTACTTTTTAAAATTTAATCAGGATTTCAGGAAGCATAGGGTCTGATGTGAAAGAAGAAACACTTCCTATCAGGCTCTGGCTGCACGTCGTATACGGGACTCGGGCGCTCAAGCTTGCAGCCACTGTCCTCATCCGCCCCCCTGCCCCGCTGAGATGGATGGAAGCCAGGCTGAGTTGGAAGCGTAGACAGACTCAAGCCCACAGCCCAGACGTGGGCTGGAATGAAATAGGAACAGCAGGCGGGCCTTGCAGACAGACAGACACTGGGGTGGCCCCTGGACTGCGAGGAGGCCCTGCTGTCTGTGGGGCAAGGCTCTGCTCAGCTCTGTGGCACCCCCGGCTTTTCTCTCTGTTTTTCTTTGTAGACTGTGTAGTACAACAGTTGCTAGGTTTGTCCACATACAGTCACCCTGTGTTGTTCTGGCTCATACAGAAAATTCGCCTGCCTTTTCTGCCAAAAGCCCTTCTTCATCCGATGCCTGCTTTTCACTTGCTGGGACGTGGACAGCAATGGTCTCCCTGAGACTCTCCAGTTAAAATAAGAAATCCCCCGAGCTGAGCCCTGACGTCACATGGGCGTGTTTTTTGGGAAAGGCTGAGTTTTGCTTTCAGGGCACTAAGGAGATGTGGGGTCTTGGGAGAGTAACTTAACCTCTCTGAGCTGCAGTCCCCTCAGCTGTGAGATAGGACAGTGCAGGGTGTTTGAGCAATTTTAGACACAAGCTAGCACGAGCCCAGCGTTTGACATATGGAGGGTTTCAGTAAATCTTAGCTGCCGTCATCATCGTTAGCTGGCATTAATTTAGACAGACTTGAATCAAGTTACCAGTTGTAACCCTTGAGTATTTTATTCTTTATTATTCAGGACTTTTAACGGGGGAGGGAAATCCAGCTACCTTTATGATGAATTGTGCTCAGGACCCCAAAAGATGAAGGGGGAGAGGGGTTGGACTTTCTTTATCTAGTTATTCACCCTTGTCACTAGTCGGGGAGAGGAGGGTCACAGACTCCCATTTGATTGGAAACCAACAATGGCAGGAACAGAATAACCCTTCTTTATCCAGACTTGTCTTTCCTATTTTTAGCTGTTGGGGTTTCGTTGTTGTTGTTGTTCTTGAAGATGAAGAAAAGAAGCTAGGATATGATACTGGAATTTATAAGTGTCTTGATCCCGTGGGTGACCATTCCAAGAGGAATGTCTCTGCCTTTTACGCTCCCGACTTCATGCTCCCGACATTCTTTGCTCTGGGAGAATTCAATTACCTGGGCTTGTGAGGAGTCAAAGAGCTGTTTTCCCGTTGCCTTTCTGAAGCCCGTTAAGAGTGCTCTCAGCCTGTCTCTGCTGAGCCCTTAGAAATGTCCTCATTGATTCTCAAGCTGCTGCCTCCTGCCTCCCATTGAAGCCAATCCGATCCCTGTGCCTGGGTCTCCAGCCCGGCCCCTCTCTGGGCACTGTCCTCACCGTACCCTCCTGCCTGTCTGAGCCTGTCTTTTCACTCTCCACACTGCCTGTCCACGGTCCCCAAGTCCTGCGTCTGCTCATCTCAGAGCCTTTCTCAGGCCATTTGCTTCCTCTCCCCAACTCACGTAGTCTGTCATCGTGAGGGTGCAGTTGACCGGGGCTGTTGTTCAGCTGAATTTAAATGGTAGCTAATAACAGGAGCAACTCTCAACCTTGGCTGCACATGGGAACCCCCCGGGAAGCCTGGAAAAGTTCCCAGTGCTTGGGTCCCATCCCCAGAGGTTCACATGTCATCGTGGGGCAGTCTCACCTGGGCGTCAGGCTATTTTAAAGCCCTCCCAGCTGGCTGACGGTGCAGCCAAAGTTGAGAAGCTCAGGACTACAAACCCATTCAACCCCCCAGCTGAGTCTGTGTTCTAACAATAGCTCTGTTTGTTCCCTGGTGACTTGGGTACTACAACGTTTTAAATAGTGCATGTGAATATAGAAAGATTCAACTAGCTGTTTCCACTTTGTGTAAACTTGGTAGATGGAGGGACAAGAGGTTCTATTTTTGACAATCTAATTCTAAAGCACCTCTGGGCTCATCTGACAGCAGCAGGTGCCAGGCACTGGGCTAAATACTTCTAAGGCGTGTCACGTTCTTAGCCCACGCAGGAACCCCAAGGTTTTCCCCCTCTGATTAAGGAGGATCCTGAGGTCCAGAGAGGCTCCTCCACCTGCCCAGAAAGTGGTGCTCAGGAGCCCACCCTGCCCCCTGGGAAGGAGCTACTTAGCAGCATCCTGGGAAATGAGGGTGCACCTATCTCAGGTCAGGCCTTAGACTCTTCGGAAATTGGGTTGCATTCTTTTGTGTATACATATCAAGAGCTTCCATAAATTTGATTCCAGTTTCATTCCCAAGTTGCCTAGATATATCCAGGGTGGGAAAGCCATTTCTCAGTTTAGCTTTTTCATGTTCTCCGGAGATACCATTTTAGAAAAGTGTCTTGCTTCTAGAGCCTAATCTAGTAGTAGAACCTACCCCAGGTTTTATGTCATCTTCTTAATATCTCTCTATTAGGTGAACAGGCAGTACCTGTTTTTGAAGAAAAGAGAACTGATGCAACAAGTATTAATTATCTATTAAATATTAGTAAAATAGCTACCACAAATTGAGTGCACTGAAGAGTTGACATCCTATGTGATTATCCCCATTTTCTAGATGAGGAAACCAAGACCAAAAAAGGTGGAGGTACTTGGTCAAGGTGCAGCTAATATTTGGGTACCATGCTTGTTTGCTTGCTTTAAAAAAAATTTTTTTAATCCTCATCTGAGGATATGTTTATTAGTTTTCTTTTCTCAGAGAGAGACAGACAGACATTGATGTGAGAATGAAACAGATGGGTTGCTTCCCATACATGCCCCAACAGGGGACCCAACTCACAGTCTTTCGGTGTACAGGACAATGCTCCAACCAACTGAGGCACCCACCAGGGCTGCATGCTTGCTTTTTAAATTCCTGGTGAACAATATTGCAAGGCACAGCTTCATTTGCTGTCTCACCTTGGCCGGGCCAGCCTCTGCTGTGTGTGCTGTGGCATCTGGACAACCATGTCAGGAATAAACCACCGAAGCATAAACTGAATTTTCATTCTGTGTGTCAAACGGTCATTGAATAGCTGTTGTGAAACAGAGTTTTCTGCCAGCCTTGAATATCATCCTGAGGTCAAACATGCTCTAACTATTCCTTCTCCAGCCATCCCAGTACAAGGTTGCTTTGCAGTAAACAACCCCTGGAGGTGAGAACTGCTTCTTGGAACATTTTCACACCCCCTCCAGCTCTGCGCTCTGCTGTTTTAGTTTCAGATGAATGACAAGGACCCTGTCCCAGCTGCTGGGGCACTTCATTATTGCACTAAATGCTCAGGACAGAAACCCATCTCCCCATCCTGCTTATTATGAATATACCAACTCATTTTTTTCCCTTTTCAAGCATATAAACCCTTGTTATCTTCTGATTTGTTAAAACATACATACCCAGACACACTCACGATTCTGTAGGGAGAAAAACTCTGTAAAGAAAGACTTGGCCATGCAGTGAGCAGATGGAGTCTCAGGGAAAAGAGAACACCTGGCAGCTGATATCAGCGCAGGGTCACTGATTGAGTGCAAACCTTTTTTAAAATGTTGTTTACCTCCCTACAGGGCATACAAAACCATTGAGGATGATGACTTGAAGTTTCCCCTTATATACGGAGAAGGCAAGAAGGTAGGCACGTTCGCGTCTGCCAGACTGAGAACAAGGTCGTCTCTGCATAGCCCGTGGCAGTCTGTGCGCTCCACTCAGCAGCAGCTCCTGATTTTATAGGCTAGGCTGCTTGAAAGAAGATCCCCTCCATCATCCTTCAGGTCTCCTGTCTTGAGGGTCCAAGGAGTAGCAGGGTTGGGGAGGGGTACAGCAAGCTCAAGGGATAAAAGTCCATTTTATGAAAATACCATTGTCCTTCTCAAGCCATTTGGATAACTATGGTGTGTAAACATGACCATGCTCGCATGCTTCATCTCACTGTAGACCTGATAACAAGCCACAAGGCAGGCAGAGCTGGCTTTATTCTGTCCGCTAGGTAGACCAGGCAGCTGGGTCTCAGGTTAAAAATGCTCAGGCCCAGTCACCTAGCCACCCAGCCAGCAAAGGGTGGGCCCAGATCGGGGGCCATCATCCTCAGGCTCTCACACTCCACCTCGAAGTTCAGCCCCCCAAAAGCCTGCTTCTCCATGTGCCCCTCGAAGGGGAGCCAGCGCTTCCCTGTGACAAAGCTGTAGGAGCACATGGACCCAAGCGCAGGCAGGTGACCCCGGCCATTCACCAGCTCCCAGGCCCGCCAGCACCTCGCACTGAGCAGCAAAACAAGGCTGTCAGCCTGACGGTGAGCTGTGTGCAGAGGCGAGGGAGACTGGATAGTCCCGGAGCTTTGGAGGAAGCTTTGAAGCTATGTCCCAATCAGAACAAATGCCTTCTGAATCATTACATACTTCCTGCAGACACAGATCCATTTCGACGAGGTGCTGAGAGTTCCAATTAGAAGTGAAAAATGTTCCACTGAAAATTTTTTTTCAGCATTTGATAGTTTTGAGCAGGAGGAAGTGACTCATAAGAAAACTGAAGGATGCCTTCCTGAGCCGAACTTGTGTGTGAGTGTGTGTGTATGTAGGTGTGCACGCGTGCGCACATGCGTGAGTGTGCATCTGAGGCTGGGGGAGGGTAGGCAGGTTGTGGGGCTCAGTGTAGCCTTGCAGTGGCTTCATTGGAAGGAGGCATTTCCTGGAGGGGAATGAAACATGACAATCTGATCCATGTAGGGATCACTTTTCAAACTAACTTGGCCCTTTCCAGGCAACGGGACAGCTTCTGCCTCACTGTCCGTGGTTGACAAGGGAGGGCTCTGTTCCTGACAGAATTATTTGAGCTTGTCAGTACAGTGGATGCCATCCATGCGAATCACTCGGCCCCGTGACCTCCGCCTGCACCTGGAGTTCTTGGTGGCTGAGATTCTCACTTTCACCCTGTTGTGCCCAGGGAGTCTGGGGAGCTCCTGTTGCATGTATCCCTAGTACCTGTCTAGCCTGATACCTGACAGACCCTCAACAAATGCATGAGGATTAAGTAAGCTATTCAGTTACGTGCAGTATATGCTCCTTCATACAACAGGAAAATGGGGACATGTGTTCTTGGAAGATGATCAACAGTAAGATTGAAAGGAGCAAGGGTTCGCCAGCCAGGCAAAAAGTGCAGTTTACCAGGACATCACGCTCCTCTGGCATTTCAGGGCCGGCAGTTCCGTGGGTGCAACGGCACGTTCGGTCATGGGAGTTGCTGACCTGTGTCTGAGCCCATGGCCCTCTGGTCAGCTCCAGGCTTGCCCTGCACCAAAGTGGCATGCCACCCCGTGTGAGGACTCCACGGCATCTTGAAGCATCTTTACAACAGCAGCACATCAGTTCCGTCTAGATCCTTTACAGGGGTTTCCTCTTTCCTCTCTGCATACACCTACCCAGAAGTTTCCGAATGCTTGTCCTTGTTCAGTCATTCATCTTCATGTATTCCTGCCAGTGCTTTTAAGGACTGGGGTGAGCAACACCTATATACTTTGTAAACAAATTCAGTAACCAGCAGAAACATCAGATTGCTTTGACCCAATATGCCCACCTGTGCTTTTTAATGTGTGTGGGTAGCGGATTGGAAACTGCCACCACGTACATTAGGAGCAAGGGCCACAGAGAGATGCAAGAGCAGGTACCCCTGCAGGGAGACCAGAGTCCCCGCATTCAGAGATGGACACTCCTCAGCTAGAAGGGAGCTAGTCCAGCCTCCCAGCAGGGCAGAGGGTCTGTAGGCCCCCAAACCAGAGGTCTCCAGGTGCCACACCAGTGTCAGCATTTTGTCTGCTTTTAGTCTTGTCTTTAAAACATGTCATGGTTTCATTTCCACTTGTAATGTCAACTTGCCCACCTTCTCCTCTGAAACCAGCTCCAAACTCCACAGCTCTTTGGGGAAACTAAGAGGTGTATGATGGTAATTGTTAGATTATAATGTTTCTTAACATTGTATGTTCTTCTTTTTTTGAGGTTTTATTTATTTACTTTAGAGAGGGGAAATTAGGGAGATAGAGAGGGAGAGAAACATTGATCACTTGCCACAACCCAACTAGGGAACCTATCCTACAACCCAGGCATGTACCTTGACTGGGAATCGAACCAGTGACCTTTCCCAACTAACTGAGCCACACTGGTCAGGGCTTTATAAGTTACTCTTATTTCCCAAATAACAGAGTGAGGCTTCAAGCTTGGGTTTTTGAACCATGACACTACACCAGATATATTATTGGTGATCCAGGTGTTGGGCCGTTGGACTTCATTCCACCCAGAATGACTTCCATTCCCTCCTTCGGCGTTTACCAGTCCTGATGCCGTGCAGCGTTCCGCAGAAGTTGGGTGCTACCTCCAGAGCACCTCCTCAGCAGAGTGTTCACCTCCTCTCTCAGCTCCCTTCACCCACTGTATATGTATCTTTCAAAGCTTGGCCGTATTTTATACATCGTTAGACACATGCCTCTTCTCTCCCTCCATAATAGGGACAAGTCCATAGACATGTGTCCCCCACAGCATGGTATCCGCCCTTAGTAGGTGCTCACTAAATGTTTGGGTAAATCAAACTTGTGGCATCCTGGGAGGTTTTAAAGCCAACTGTGTAGGCATAGTAGAATGGTCTTGCTTCCTTAAAGCCAGACTGTGGCTCCAGCAAAGTGACAAGTTGTTCCTTCCCACGCACAGGGAATTTTTGGAGACGGGTAGATTATGGAGCTGCTAATGGGTTGTTTTCTCCAGCCATTAAATATAACGTATGAGCTTGGGAGGTTAGGAGCTGCTACCGGCTTCTTCACATGTTTTACTAGAGCCTAGTACAGAGCTAGAGATATAGCTGGTGTTCAGCAAATACTTGTAGAGTGCGTGTATAAACGGATGGATGGCCGCGATTGCATTTGGTTTGAACTAATTTTAGTAGCTGTAGACATCACACTTGTATTGGATATAGTGTATTGGACCTTCTTCCCTCTAGTCCCTACAAAAGAAAGCTGGAAAGAGACAACAGCAACCCATCTAACTTAAGATAATTGGCGGAAAAGTCACTTGTTAGGGACATGAGTGATCTTGATGAGCCCTTCTTAGATTGGAAACCACTGCCAACATACATTAGGAGCAAGGGGCACAGAGAGAAGCAAGAGGAATTGGGACATGACTGCTTCTTTTCTCAGCCCTTGCGGGTAATTGTGATGGGAATCCTTTCTGTGCATGTGTGAGTGTTTCTCATGACCCTCTGCTTCACTCCTAGGCCCGAGTAATGGCTACCATCGGAGTGACCAGGGGACTGGGGGACCATGACCTGAAGGTGCATGACTCCAACATCTACATAAAACCATTCCTGTCTTCAGCTCCAGAGGTACCACATGAGGTTTTTTAATTTCTATTTTGTACAGTAAAATATTTTCTTTATTCCTCCCATGACTCATAGCCCGTATCCAGACAGTAACAGACCCATGGTGTTTCTGCCACTCCATTCTCACTGTGTCCTGTTTCATACCCTCCTTGCTGATGTCCTGGGTGCTGCTTAGCCCTCTGGCGTATTCCCTGCCTCCTCAGCCCCACTCCATGCACTCAAGTCCGTGTTCCTGAACAACTACTCTTGACTCTTTGCTTAGAAGCTTTAAACAGTACCTTATGACCTGGAGAATAAATCCCAGATTCATTCTCTTGGCATTCAAGACAAATAGGCCTTTTTATTTTTAAAAGATTTTCTTTATTTATTTATAGAGAGGGGGAGGAAGAAAGAGGAGAAGAGAAGCATAGAGGTGTGAATGAAAGATACACAGGTTGTTTCTTGCACACCCCTAGCAGGGGTCCTGGCCTGCAACCCAGACATGTGCCCCAATCTGGAATCGAACCAGCGATCTTTTGGTTTGCAGACCTGCACTCAATCCCCTGAGGCACACCACCAGGGATAAACTGGTCTTTTTAATCTGATCTTTGTTCCCCTACAACAGTTGAAGGGATTTACTATTTACTATAGAGGTCCCCACCCCCCAGGCCAGCCTGGACCCAGCTGTGAGCCAAGCTTGCCTGTTTGTCCTACACACACACACACACACACACACACACACACACAGTCTTCCAGGAAATCAGCCCTGATGACAAAAAGGTTGGGGACCGCTGCTACACATGCCCTTCAGTTTCCCACGTTTACTTGAACTATTCCTTCTACCTAAAATGCCCTTCCTGCCCATCTCCAAATATCCAAATTCCTTTTTCCCTCCAGGGTTTTAACTTAAATGCTCCTCCTGTGGAGGCTTTCCTGATATCCCCCTCCTGCAACCAGAGGTGAAGCCTGCGCCCTACCCCAGCTGCACGGAGAGCAGCTGCATCTTACAGCATTTTTATAGCATATTCATAGCATAGTTGTTCGTGGATAGAGTCCCTTCCCTCTTAGATTTTTAATTATGTGGAAAGTTGGTATCATTCAGTTGACGTCTGGAGAAGCTTCTTGAACAAGTCATAAATTTGGTTAAAAAAATCATTTTTCTCTCCATGCAGGAAGCAACATCAAGTTCTATTTCAAAGTATATAATCTAGAAAAGATTTTGCTTCTAAGTTATAAAAAAAATCTAGTGCTAGCATAGGGGTGCAGGTTCCTCATGTAACAAGGAGGCTGTCATTTGGTGGCGGCTGGTGTTGGCACAGTGTCTCTGATCTGCCAGGGCTGGAATGCCCTCGCCTGACTTGTGCTTTGTGGTTGCAAGACTGTGGGAGCATCTCCAAGCATGACCTGTTCACGCAGGGCGGGAAGGAGGAGGCAGCCTGTCTGTCCCAGCGGGCACTCACCAGCGTCTCTTTGGCCAGAACTGTGTCACATGACCTCCCCTCACTGCAGGGAAGGCTGGGAGGGAGAGAGCTTTAACTTTTCCAATTCCTACAGTAGAATGGAGCCAGGGAGAGGTGAGTCAGGAAACAGTGGAGTTTGCCTCCTGTGTAATTAGTTGCGAAAGCACCGCCTCTGGCCAGAATGTTTAGCCGTGGCTCCATCTGCATGTTCTTCCCAAGGGTAGGTGCTGTTTGTGTTAGTGAAAGCTCTTTCTATTGGAAGAAACAGAAACCCACTTAAGCCAGCTCAGAAAAAAGGAGATGTTTGTGTTGATGATATGGGAAGAGATGTTTATGGTGTCGACAAGAAGAACACTTGAACAGCCGGGCTTTATGGGAAGGTGGCTCTGGACCCAAGGTGGTGCTGCACAGCTTCAGCAGTGGGAGTCTGTCACCTGCATGAGCTTGTTCTGCCATTAATGTGACCAGCTGTGTTCTCTATGTCTCTGCTACTGGTCAACCCAGGTTCTCATTCTGCCGGTTCCAGATTCCCAGAGAGGACTCTCGCTGGCCCTATTCACCTTTGATACTAGGCCCCAAGTGGCTTTCCATTCTCTAGATCGCCCCTTCAGATTACATGTCCAGCCCAGAGCCATTGATGGGCACAGCCACCTAAGCCCCCAACCCCTTGGTAGGGCTGAGAACAGGGGGTCATCTCTTTTATCGCTGGGGTTGGCGCCCACGGTCCACCCAGCCACAGGTGGTTCAGAGGCCACATGCAGAAGAGTACTAGTAAATTCCAGGCAGGCAAGATGAAAATACCTAAGATTTCAGGCAAAGTTAGCTTGGTAGAAATAATAATTATCTCTTGTCAAGAGATTTCAAACATCTCTTTTTTAATCCTCATAGCAATTGTGCATGTTAAGGACCACTACTATAAAAACATGTCCAAGGGGCCCCCAGCAGCTGGGCATCCCTGGTTCCTCAATTCTGGCCCACATCAGGGTCCATGTATCACTGCTGAAGCTCTTCCTGGCAAGAGAAAAACAACAAATACTAGACTCATGGCCTCCTGCATTTGGCCCCTAGGGAGAGAGGCATTTATCAGATGTACTAAATGGTGCCGTAGGCCCTGGCCGGGTAGCATGGTTGATTATAGCAATGTTCCTGTACATCAAGGTTGTGGGTTTGATCCCTGGCAGGACACATACAAGAAGCAACCAATGATTCGTAAATGGTGCCATCACCTTTCTTCTTTCCAAAAGGGACAGATGGAGTGTGACTCATGTTCTTGTGGTGGGGAACGTCTCAGGAAACACTAGTTAATCGTTTTGCTCCTTAGAGCAAAGTGAAAATTTCTTTCTCACCTCCCCACCCCCTGTACACACACGTGTGCTTTCTATATAATGTGAGAACAGGTTTGGTTTGGTTTGAAGAAGAATGATCTCTATGCATTTAAATTATTGATCCTCCAATCATTCTACTACTGTGGATCCCAAGAAAAAATGGTGGGTTTAAAACGTGGGCCTGTGTGGACACCCCCTGAGGACTGATGAGATGGCCCAGGTGCTTGGTCAGAAACCTCGGGTCACCTGTCTTCAGTGGTGCCAGTTTCCAGGGAAGTGGGTTGGTTGTTTTCACATGGGTGAGGAATGGGAAGGACTCAAAAGGAGATTGGCAACCTCAGGGAAATTTTAAATGGTCTTAGTGCAGTGTATAGTTTTTATAATCATAATAACAAGTCTGGGTCAGAGAACACACTGGGTGTTTTTTAGGGTTTTTAAATATATATTATATATATATATTTGTATCATCTTATTCATTCCTCCACTCTAAAATATGTATGACTTTTATACCCATTTTATAGAATGGAAAAAGTGAGATCCAGGGACGTAAAATAACACCCCCAACATTGTAGTTATTAAGCAGCAAGAGGATAGTTATACCAAGGTCTGTATGATCCAATCATACAGAAAGAAGCCAAGTTCAAGGAAATTTCTTTGCACAATGACTGAGATACCCACTGAGTTCTGGATTGAGGGGCTCTGAAGAGAGACCTTCTTGAGACCTCACTGGCCAGCTTTTGAGAGAAGTACGGCCAGCCTTAGACATATGTTATACAAAATGATGGTGTAGTAGAAAAAAATAATTGGGAAAAATGTAATGGCCTTAAGTGTGTGCCTACCCAGGCTAGGCAGACTTGTGCAAAACAAGATTGTATACCTACAGTTTAGCTTAATGGGTACGTAGCGTAGATCCCAATATTCCTTTGCGCGAGATTAAAATTGTACATTTTAAATGCTTCCAGATGGAGAGGCCTTAGCCAGATCCAGGAGCAGGGAGGAGGGCTCGCGGGAAGAGGAGGAGCAGCTTGAACTGGCGGAGGAATGCAGAGGGAAGTGCAGGGCATCCCTCAGCCCCAATCTCGGGGCAGAAACCCCTGGTCCCTGTATGGTAGTGTTAGGCCCTGGAGAAACGGCTGGGGCCTTGATTGGGAGCCTGGGCGGCCAGATAAACTGACTTAAACCATCTAATGAGGAATAACTGATTCCTTTCCTGTCCTCATTCCCCAACTCCACCCACCCAGGCTTTCTTACTGTGACTTCCTAAGAACATTCCTGTGCTATGCTTCATCTTTGCCAAGCCTGGATCTTTATTTCACATTTGGGTTCTGAATTTCAAACCCAGCTCAGCCTGGTAGCTTTGATCGGGGAGTCGGGGAGAGGTGATTCAGTTCTAAGAAAAGAGGCTCACAAACCTTGGAAATCAGCATTGTTCCCTGCATCATTGTAGCTCCTAATTCGATTTGATGAGTTAAATAAAAATAAATCAAAGCCATGTGGATCAAATTTATGTAAAAAATGTGCAGGGGTTTAAAAATTAGAGGAGGGTTCCTAGCCAAACACATTGTTGGTTTTGCTGAACACAGGGCTCTGGAAAAATCTCACGTGGGCCAAACCCAAAGAGCTGCCGCCAGGTCTGCAGAGCCTCCCTCAGATCTCCCGGGGTCCCCGGCAGAGATTTCTGGCCAAGAAATGATTGCCACTCAGGCCCCACCAACCAACCACCACAGTGGATCGAGGAAGGGAGGCTGCGACTCTCCCCTGGTCCCAGCACCTTCTTGTCCTGTGTAACTGCACGAGTTGCAGCCCGCCCCCCCCACCCCCCCCCAACACCCCCACCACCACCACCACCATAAGGCCAGCGGGCCCAGCCAGGCCTCCCATCCCTTGCTCATTGAAGCTCATCACCATTCACCTTTTTTATATCACCCTAAAAGAATTCAAGTGGAGAAGAAAGGACCAGTGAACTAACGGCACCAGAACCCAGACCCTCCGGGCCTTCTTATCTTCAGCTCCCCCAGCCCGTGCACACAGGGCGCCGTACCCTGGGGACAGCTTGGCGCAGGCCTGCAGCCCGGACTTCCAGATGTTCTGTGCTCCACACCCCTTTCTGGTTCGGGACAGGTCCTCCCCAGAGCTAGGATTCCTCTTACTGTTGCTCATGCTTTCCGGCCTCCATGCTAAGACTGGGCTGTTGCCTTTAGCCCCCTTTTGAGCTCTTGGAAGAACGAGGTCTTTTTCTGCCTGGGCGCTGGTTTGCAGAGCCATCCCCACTCAGCCTGGTGGTCCCCTCCTCCCGCCCCTGCCGGGCTGAACCCTGAGCAGCCCGATTTTATTTCGGCTTCATTTGTCCCCTCCTTCGTGTTTGAGGTTCCTGGCAGCTGTTTTTTGTAACTCCAGCTCGCTCTTTTAGCTCATTCTTGGTTTTCTTCTCCAAGATGCTGTTTTTCCTTTTGTCCAAAAGAAACAGCCTTCTCAAATAGAAGGAAGAGCTTATACTCCAGTCTCTGAAGTGCGGCCCCAGCACCAGTAGGACCATGGCCTCACGAGCTATTGCCGCCTGCCCTCCCCTCCTGTCGTTGGGGTGGAAACGCCCGTGTTCACCTGGTGCTGGGAAAGCAAAGGGCACATCTGAGGACCTGCCTGATGCAAGGCCTGCTCCGTGGTCAGTAAGTTCAAATCTTCCTTCCCCACTGGCCTCTGGAAGGCTTCACATTTAGGTGTTCCCAGGATTGACTTCCATGTTGAGAGAGAATAACTCTTGTTTGGGACTCCCCTGTTGTCTCCCATGAAGATAGGGACAATATTTAAGATCTCACATTGACACCTTAACATTCACAGCCTTCTGATTCTCCGTAGTTTTCAGGCCCCTAGCCGAAACCCCACTTGGGGAAAGAGTATGTTTCATTATCTTGTGTACTCTCTAGGCCTGGCCAATCTGTAAGAAAGAGTATTGGTGCATAACGACATGGACAAGGGCTGTACTATATCACGTGAAATAATATGATTGTATATAATACAAAGAGTGTGATCATAATTAGGTAAAAAAAAGGTCATGTGTATGTGGACACATACGTGACTGTTTATGTAAATCTTAAAGTTTTTTAAAACAGTAACGGTGATTAGATTTGGGTGGTAGAAGAGGAAAAACTTGTTTTAAAATACTCCCTAGGTCCCTCAAAAGTACCTTACACGGCGGTACGATATAGCGGTTAGGAACTCAGACCCGTAGCCAGTCGTGGCTTGAAGCTCTTGTCTCTTCACTTACTAGCTCGGTGACCATGAGAAAGCTAGTTTGCCTAAACCGCAGCTCCTCTTCAATAAGAGGAGGACAGTGGGGTCCTCAAGAATCTAAGGAACAAATGACATGTATAAAGTACTCAGCACAGAACCTAGCATAATAAATATTAGCTCCTAGTTTCTCTTGACATTCCACTGAAACTATAAAATTTCCCTGGCCCTACAAAGGAGTCAAGGGTCCGGTAGTGTTGATTGAGTAGAACACTGGAGAAACGTCCTCAAGGAATTAGAATGTTTGGCCAGGTGGGAGGTGAAACTAGCCAAAGAATCATTAGCCCTAAAGCCTGTGTGATGCCTGCTTCCTAAGGGACCAGGGGAATTCAGAGAAGGGAGACACAACTATAGAGTCTGAAGAAGGACAAGATAAGGACCACAAGAAAAGGAAGGAAACAGCAGTGAGAGTGGTGGGAAGTAAAATTGCCTTCGAGATTCATAGAACTTGGAAGATGAGCTTGAAGGGCTGTTAGCTAGAATAAAGCTAATTAATGTAGAGGGCCTTGAACTGGACCCAGAGCAGGATGTAAGGTGTTTAGCAAAGGGGGCAGCAGGATAAAAGTGGCAGTGGGAGTCTTAGCCTGTGGCAGCAGGTGAATGTGAGTGGAGGGGGTGAAATGCAGAGAGGGAGGCCACTGGACAACCGAGACTTCGAGAGACACTCGCAGACAGCGAGGAGCAGAGCAAAAGCTGAGAGAATGAAGAGGAGACCTATCTAAGAGCCATTAAAAAGAAGTAACAAGATAGGAAAAAAAAAAAAGTAACAAGAACTGATGGAAGATTTGATTTAAAGGAGAAGCAGAGTAAAATTTAAGAATCACCACCTTGATCTTTGCTTTTTCACCTATGACCAAGGAAGACTGCTGTTGCTTATTGCCGTCTGAAGAGGAAAAATAATTCCAGGCCTTTTTCCATCTGAGTTTTCCGAACCAATGGGGTGGACGTTGGGGTGGAGACTTAGGAATCAGGTAAAGATAACTCATATAAGTTTAGATGGGGAACCATGGATTTAAAACCAAAATTGGTGTCTTACTGCCCCCCTCCAGCCACCAACTTAAACTCCCCAAGCACAGCTGTGGGCTCCCCCCACCCATCCACCCCCACGCACACACTTGAGGGAGGTCTTCCTAGTTTTCCCTCTGCAGGAGGACAGAAGCAGAGGAGCAAGTGCTGCTTATGGACAAATAGAGACCATGAAGAACTCTTTGAAGGGCTCAATGTCTGGTGTCCTGTTTCACTGATCCTGTAGGGAGAGGGAGCTGGGAAGAGTTACGGCACAAGACAATGCCTTCGTGCCTTTGCTGGTTGCAAAACAAACCACCCAAACCTTGGAGGCTTAACAGAACAATTCGTCGTCCTCTCTCAGAACCCTGTGGGTTGACTGGGCTCTGCTGGGTGGTTCTCCCTTGGAGTGTCTCACGTGGTCACAGTGGATGTTGGTTGGGGCTAGAGTCATCTGAAAAGCAGATAGGCTGGGAGTCCCAACCAGCTTCCTCTCCCTTGGTTTCAGCCTCTTGTGGCAGGGCAGCGGGTATCCAAAAGAAAACATCCCAAGAGCCAAGTGATTTAATTAAGAGTCCCAGGCAGAAGCTACAAGGCTTTGCAAGACCAGCTCAGAAATCTTAGAACATCTCTGCCACATTTCAGAGGTCTAGGAAAGCATGGAGGCTGGTCCATACTTGAGGAGAGGGGCACTGGGACCCACCTGGTAAAGGGAGCATTGGCGGGCTTGTGTGCCAGGAAGGAATTAATCAATGGCAGTTGTCTTGGGGACTCTCAACCACCACCTTCCTGTAGAAGTGCCCTCCCTGCTGTGAGGTCTTGAGGCTTAAAGGAATGATCATCTATCATTCCGGTACAAACTAACAAAAGTTGATGAGTTAGCTGTTCAGTTAATTAAGAAAGGAAGCCCAGCTTGAACTGTAAGAGGCAGATTTACAGAGAACATAACTAAACATATGTATCAGGGCCCTTCACTCATACCAGTCATTACTGGCTGCTGGTTGTTGGGACAGGTAGGATGTTTTAGAGAGAAGCAGCAAGGTTACCATCAGGAATGATTTCTTTTACAAACATTTTCAATAGAAAGGGACCTCGGCTCCAAGATTCCTGTGATTTGATGACATTTCTTCTTCTTACTAAACACTGTTAGTATCTCACATTAGTGTCTCAGTTTGTGTTCATCGTTATTTCTGGGTTCTTTTTCTTAAAGGGCACCCCAAACTGCCTAAACTTCAGGCCCCACAAACCATGGGGTCCCCTGTGTGAAGGGAAAATGCTGAGTTCTATTTGAGGAAACATTGATAGTCTAGAGCAGCTGTATTGGGCAGTTTCCTTTTCTCTCCTAGCTTTGCTGAGATATAATTGACATGTGTAAGTTTAAGGTGTACAACATGTTGGTTTGGTAGAAGCATCTAGAGCATTGTCTGAGCCTCCATCTCCTCACAAAAGTACCCTTTGTTTCCTGTGGTGAGAACATGTCAGATCTCTCCTAGCCAGTTTCAAGTGTATAATACAGTATCGTTAACTATAATCATATTATTCTTTAGTTCCCTGGAATGTACTCATTTTTTTAACTGGAAGTTCGTACCCTTTAACCAATATCTGTCCATTCCCCATCCCAGCCAACTACCCATCTGCTTTATGTCTCTGTGAGTGCAGATTTATTGGAGTTTTTCTGGCCCTCTTCAGTCCTGCATGCCTGCCTCATCTCAAGTATCTGTCATCTCGGTTGGGGTGATGCACCCTTGGGGCTGCGTGGTCCTCTCCCACCACCACCGCCAGCCCTTTGAGAACGTCTGCGGGCAGGGAATCCTGTATTAAGAGTGTGCAGAAGCTGCTTCATTCAGTTCTGGTGCCATTTGACCTTCCATAGGAGAGACTTTGTGACTTAGCCTATCTATCTACATCTCTGGCTCTTGAGTCACTTATGTGCATACGTGTGTCATTTACATGGGTTGTTCCCGTTGAGCAGTGGCTTGAGACTTGCCAACCAGCTATTTGAATAAAACCCAGATTTGAAACTTTTTTTGACACACACCCCCAAAAAAACCCCGCTTGGCGACTCATAAAATTCATGGCTGCACCAAGGGAGCCAAACTTTATGGTTTGTCAAACATTTCCTCTCGTTGGGAATTATTTCCCTCTGGTCCCCTTCCTAAAAAATAATTTCATTTGAATTTTACAGTTAAACATGCAGTATCCTTTTTTGCATTCGTGTATCTAAGAATAGTTTGAAAACATTGTTTAAAAATGGAAACCTCTGGAGTCCATTTTCTGGAAAATCTAAATCACTGGGTCTACAGTGAGTCCTAGAAATTGTCGCATTTTTAGATAATTCTGAAATGGGTGCTCCAAAGACCCCTCTTTCCGTAAGCCCTTCCTCAGTGCCCTGCAGGATCTTCCATCTTAGGATCCTAAAATGGGTTTGTGACGGATCCGTGCTCCAGTCCCGGAAGCATAACTCGTTCTCGGTGGATGTGGCTCACGGCCAGGCTCCGTCCGCCACCGGAAGGAACACCCGTCTGCTGAGACCCGGGCTGTTGGCTGCCAGAACAATTGCTCTCAGTGGGGTCGCCTTTACCACCCACGGGGAGTGTGCCAGGAGGGTTGTGTCTCCTCTTCCCAGGCAAGATACGGAGTAACTTCTTCTCTGAGCTCCCAGAACCCCTGCCATTATAAAGAGTCCTGGGAAATAGTGACACGCCTTGGTTATTTGCATCCTACTGGCCACGAGTAGCAACTGGAAGAATTGAGAATAGCAGTGTTTTCATTATTTATACAGCCAGGCGACCATATAATGTAACCTCTCTGTTGGGGCATTTTTTAAAGTCAGATGAGACACTTGATAATTATGCTGGGAAAACAGCACAGACCAGAGTGCTGTCAGGCAGACGGGGATGCACAGTCTCTGTGTAGGCCTCCCCTGTGTCCTCAATGGGTGTGGCATGTCTCAGTCCAGCCCCGCGGCACCCACGTCCTTTCACTCACAGGCTGGGATTTCGGCTCACCTGTCTCAGGAAATGGGCATTTTAGTAGACATTACTCTTCAGGTGATGAATGAGCTGGATTCAAGCCCATTTGTTCAGTGATTATTCGATGAGCGTTTGACTCAGTGGTGAAGAAGCCATTGCAACCCCAGAGAAAGGGGTGGATCATGGGAGCACCCCACCGTGTAAATTGCAGATTCCCCCTGTTAGCATCTCCCCCCGACATACACACACACACACACACACACACACCCCAAGTTGTAGGTCCACAGCTCCTGGGGAGCAAGTGGAAGCCCACGCTGCAGCAGCCGGCCAGGCACCAGGGCTACTCCCCACACTACCTAATACTTTAGCTGCTTTAGAAACTTCCTGAGCTATGGAATGGCACCTACCCTCCAAAGGCAAATGTTTATTTTGTCTGTAGCCTCCTGAAAAAAAAAAACCCTCAAGAATATCTGTGGTACATGTAAAGTATAAAGTTATGCCCACAGCCAAAACAACCAGCATGAGCAGCCAACATGTTTGTAATACTTACATGTCCCTCGATTCATTTACAGTCAGACGCTCTGAGGTCATGTGGCCAGTCACATCAAGGTGTACCCCATCCTGTGATGAAAGAGGAGGAGAATGTTAGAGCCGTAAACACCCCAGTAGTCCTAACCTTTCACTGCACACAGGGGAACACTGAAGGTTTGAGATGTCCTGCCTCATCCCTCACCACTTTGCAGCTGAAATCAGACACGTGAGCCAAACCAAACCAGAGAGCTGCCAGACACATCAGCCCCGCTCACACCCCCAGCCTCTGGCCCCTGCAGGTCTGACCCGTGAGGCGTGTGGCGTCCAACTCCCGCTCCCTGACATTGTCCACCTGCTGAATCACCACCTCACTCCGCGTTCCCAGCAGGGGTCGGTAGCCGGGCATGTGAATGAACAAAGCTAAGCGGTTATGCCTGACTACTCAGGGGCAGGGGAGGGTCTCAAACCCAAGTCTTTGGCCACCAAATTCAGGGTGTGCTTCATGACGTCATATAGTGGAGACAGAATCACAATAGATAATTTGGATGCAGTCTTGGTGCCAGAATGCCAACTTGAAATGTTCTCCTTGGTTTATGGGACACGAGATAGGCTGTGGAGTTTTATTTTTGTCTGGTACTAATACCATATTCAGGGTTCTAAAGGTTGAGCTTTTAGGGGGTTGGCCACATGGGGTACAGGGGACAAGACTTTGTACTCTCTTTATTTCCTATTACCCAACGACAGCCTTTACCTGGGGAATGATGGGACTTTTCTGCCAAGAACATGGTTGAGAGCCCCAATCATTGTTATTTTAAATGAGACTTTAAGAGCTGAACCCCAGGTTCCTTGAGCCCACGTTTGCTTATCCCTTCCCATCAGCTGGGTTCCTTCCCGGCGTGTCACCCTGAGAGTAGTGCCATAAAAAGGAACGTGTAAGTGCATTAGAATTGGTAATGACTTTCTAGGAGATCTCAGTCACTCTGTATAACAGCTTTGTGAGCGAGGTAGACCCAGGTGTTACAATATGTAGTTTTCTTGCTTTAAAAAAAATATTTGTGACAGTGATTTCAGAGATGAGAATATTGACAACTTGTCTGAAGCCCCAGAGCCGCTGAGACACAGGGGTGAGGGCAGCTGGTAACAAAGGCAGGGTTCCCACTCCTCAACCTGGGGCTCATCGCCCTACCCTGAGGACATAAAAGGGAAAGAGGGTTTGGAGAATCTGCCGGGCTAATAAAGATGAAAGAGCTGTGAGGGCATCCCAGGGAAGCAGCCGAGATTTGGCAAATGAAGGAACTGATGGATTCCTTTTAAAAGCAGTTTTAAGAAGCCGGCATCAGCTTCCAGTAGCATGAGCTTTTCTAACGTGCCACCGGAGTGTCATCGGTAATAAGAGCAAAAATGCGAACCTGCATTAGACCAGCGCTGAAACGGCAGCCTGAGGCTAAACACGAAGCGGAGGTGCTGCATGAAAGAGTCGCTTGTCACAGGCTCCTGGGTAAAATGGGTGGCCAGTGATGACATCAAGGATGTCTCTAAGTGTTCTGGAGCTGAGGGCCCTGCTGGAGCAGCCAGCATGTGGCTCTTGTGTCCCCTGTCCCGCACTTATTCCTGTCCCCTCCCTCACTCTGTTGCTCCTTCGCAGCTCCACTGAGGGCAGGAAAGGAAAGGAAAGCCAAGTGCCTGCTACTTCGGTCAGTGCCTGAGTATCACACTGTGCTGACGAGTTAACCAGCCCAGGCCATTGAGTCACTATGAGCTTCGTGGTCTTCTCAGTGGATCTCTTATGTTGAATGGTTTCACTCCTCTCCTTGTCCCCTGTTTATTCTTTGTCTCAGCAAATGTGTCCTGAAGATCTATTAGGATTTATACTGTGAAAGATACTTCTAGGCTCACAGGGAAAAAATGCAAATGATTATCTCTGGCCTCCAGAGGTTGAATTTGGGGTGGGGAGATAAGATACCTGACTCATGGGGTATTTGTTGTAAGCAGGAGAAAGGTGAGCATCCACCCAGGAAAATGCTTCCTTTGGTGGTGGTTTAAAGGGTTACCAAGTGCAGGGCTCTGGCTCTGTATGGGGACAGCAGCAAATAGGACAACTGGGAATTGGCCCTGAGGAGCATATTGCCTGGAGGTGGCAGAGGGGGGTGTGCTGGGTAGGGAGGGGGACCCACACAGTGAGTCTGAAAGGTGAGGTGCCCCCTCCACCTGCCTCGGATTACCTGGTCCGCATCTGCAGGCTGATGTCTGAGCTCAGAGCTACACAATCAGAATTTTAAAGCGGGCCTTTGGAATCTTAGTTAGCCCCAGGTGATCCTTAAACACATTCAAACTGGAGAATAACTGACCTTGCAGATGAGACAGACAGGTGAACCCAGACTGGTATAAATAGGTAATTACTGTGTCAGCCGACGTGGAGGGATTGTGGCTGCAGAGGCGCAGGGCAAAGAAAGATGCTGTTCATCGGTCTTCCTCAGGGTCACTTTGGCTGCAAAGAATGCAGATGCTCTTAAGCCAGAGAAGGGTGGGCGCCCAAGGAAGAAACAGGGGGCCTGAGAAGGGAGCTATGGGAAACCAGCCCACTGGTTCAGATCTGCTCAACTAGAGCCTTCCTAAAGACACCCACCACAAGCACACCTTCTAAAAGGACTCTCATGTCATGCTCTTTACCCTGCCTGATTTTTCTTCAGAGCACCTCTCTGACATTGGAATTCTCCCATCATCTACTAGGCTAGAAGTGATGAGAGGCTTTGCCACCTTTGTTCACTGCTGTATTTCCAGTGCCTGGAGAAGTAGTTGGCACGTAGCAAACGCTCGGTGGACACATAATGAAGGGT
This sequence comes from Noctilio leporinus, assembly GCA_004026585.1. Lineage (NCBI taxonomy): Eukaryota > Metazoa > Chordata > Mammalia > Chiroptera > Noctilionidae > Noctilio > Noctilio leporinus. The sequence continues at coordinate 141,642 of PVIW01003773.1, forward strand.
CCAGGAGGGCAGGGGGACCCACACAGGCCTCATCTCTCAGCTGCTCAAATTAAATTGCTCTGAGAAGCTGCAGGAATCTCAAGGATTCCTGTGGCCTTTCTCTCCCTTTGTTGGCAGCTGGCAGCATGGGGAAGGAGCCACCAGCGGCCCTGCCCGCGTTCCCCAGCTCCCCTCAGACAAGTGGGTGTAATACACCTCCCGCTGCGGAGACTGGCTTCCTGGTATCTGATTCCTGGGGAGCGGCAGAGCCCATTAGTTTGATGTGAGGCTTCCCGGAACATTAAGAAGCTATTTAAAGAATTGAACAGGGAACATTGAGGAGACCAGCTCCAGCTTCAGAAAGGGGAGGTCAGGACTCCAGAGTGGGGGGTGGGGGGCGGGGGACCACTGAAGCCCTTGCTGCTGGGGAAGACCAGCATGCTGTCGGGTATCTTGCAGGGGAGTCCAGTTTTTCTGAAAGCCTTTTCACAGAACGTTCTGCATCACGGGTTCACGTATAAGGCTGAGCTGTAAGTGGAAAGTTGGCAAAGTCCTTTGGAAATTGGCTAAAGGGCAGGAAACAAAGGGGAGCAGTAAAAAAACCTAAAAGGATGTTAATTAGGGAGTGCCTTGGGGAATATGGTTGAGACCAGCATTTTATTATTTACATAAAAATTACTTGGAGAGTGGTATTGAAAGGGATTTTCAGATTGGCTAATGAAACTGCATTAGCGAGTTGTGTGAAAACGTGAATAGTGGAATTAAGGGAGGATTCAGTTTTTTGATGGAATTGAAAAGGAGTGTTTTCTAACATTGCTGTTTACCAGCCCACATCCATTCTGTTCGACAGATTTCCAAATGAGTAGTGGACAGGGACCCTTCCACTTAAGCCCTCAAATCTCCACATATTGGGGGCCAGCAGAAAGTACTTGAAGAGATTTTGGCATCCTACACACAGGGCAGGTCCTGAAATTAAATAGATGTTATATTCAGATCTAGAAAACTCTTTTTTATTTCTATTTTTTTAATAAATATTTTTATTTTATAAAATACTCATTATTTTCAGAGAGAAGGACAGGCAAGGAGGAAGAAAGAGAGAGAAACATCAACGTATGGTTGCCTTTCACCTGCCTCCAGACCTGGCTGGAGACCTGGCTTGCAACTTGGTTATGTTCCCTGGCTGGGAATTGAACCAGCGACCTTTGGGTTCGCAGGTCAGAGCCAATCCACTGAGCCACACCAGCCAGGGCCAAAACCTCTCTTTTAGAAGAAGCTGGACAGAGGATAGAATCTGCTCTTTAGCTTCAAGCACAGGATTGGGCCACCTAACACCTGTATCTATCTAGCCACTTCCCTTAACATTTTCTATCCTATGGAGTTCAAATTATCATAGAAATTCACTGTAGAAAGAGCCCATTAGGAAGCTAGCCACCTCTCTTAAGCAAAGTTATTGCATACACAGTGGGCCAGGACATTAGTTGGGAGCCCAGGAGTGACATTTGCTGCCTTCTCTAGAGCCTGCCCCAGGGTTAGGTAGTCTACATAGGCATCACGGAGACTGCTGAGCATTCAGTGAAGAGTGCCTCCTTAGTCATGGACTGGTACATACAGAGGAGCTTCTGAGGATCCTAGACTGGCCTTACCTCCCCCACAGACAGAGCTTAGAAGAGAACTCTGCTATTCATCTTTATACTTCGAGCACCTGGCCCATAGCAGGCCTTTAATTAATGTTTGTGGAATGGATGTGGGAAGGAAGCAAGCTTCTGGCTGCTCCTTTGGCCAGCACAGCGTCAACTGTCAGCCAGGGTTTCAGCTATATCTCAGGCATTACTACATTGCTTCCTGGTCAAACTCTTTGTTGGGCCCTCATATCTGTGCTGCAAGTCTCCAAAGGAGGCTACCCTGGCCATAAAGGTCTCTGCACAATCAAGGACCTTACAGGGCAAACCTGCTAGCCTCAGAGCTGAATAGGAAAAGGGACAGGAATAATGGGTTTCCTTCTTAAGCAGGGGTATTCCGTTCATTTCAGGTAAGAGTCTATGACCTGTCCAGATACGAGCATGGAGCAGATGACGTGCTGATCCTGGCGACTGATGGACTCTGGGATGTTTTGTCGAATGAAGAAGTGGCAGAAGCAATCACTCAGTTTCTTCCTAACTGTGATCCAGATGACCCTCACAGGTGTGTGCATTTCTCTGGTTATAGGGTTACTTCTTGACAGTGTTTCATAATGTGACTGAAATGAATAATCATGCATTTTCAACATTCATGATTTATAGTAGAGCTAATAGGGATGATTTAGAAGCCAAACTACAGAGGGGGACCACTCTTCCTATTAATAGTGAACTCACAGCCAAACAAAAATCCTCCTGAAGTTGAACCTAGGTACAAGTGGTAAAGAATTTGATTTATAAGATATTTTAATATCTTAGTTCATATCCTCCAAAGTGGGAATAATTTATGATCCTCCCGGTAAGGCTCATAGCAGGTGCTCCTGGTATATATATCTACTGGGGAGTTTTTTTGATTTTTTGTTTTCTGGGTTTTTTTTTTTTTTTTTTAGAAACATTGAGAAAGAACATTAAAATAGATACTACCCTGGCTGGTGTGGCTTAGTGGATTGAGCACAGGCCTACAAACTAAAGTAGATACCCTTGTATAGCGTAATGGCAGTGTAACTACCCTAAACGACCCTAGGTGGCTCTCAGATATAAACAGAAATCCCTCTGGAGAAAAACTGTTTTCACTTAGAGCACCAGGACACAAGCCACTGTGAGCAAAAGCCAGCAGAAACAACACAGCAGAGGTGGACCTATAAATACTTCCTTTTTGGGTTTATCAACCAAAAATACAAATATTTAACCTGTTTCAGAAATGTGTTTAAAAACATTGAAAATATGAACAAGGATGAAAGACTCAAATATCTGCTGAGATTTTAAACAGAAGAAATGGAACTTCTGTAGATGACAAGTATAGAGAGGCAATTGAAGAGAACACTAGTAAACTAGAAAATAGATCTGAATCATCCAGAATGTGTCGCAGAAAGACAAAGAGAAGGATAAATGTGAAATAAGAATAAGAGACTAGGAAGATAACCTAAGAACATTTGAAAAATATTACTTCTCAGTCAATATAACTATAACCAGAATTCCAATGGAGTTTTAGTAGAAGGATTCTAGATGAAGTGACAAGATACTTGTGACATTTCTGTATGGGTCTTACCCATCTAAATAATAGACAAAATCAGAACAATTAAGGCAGTGTGAAAAAAATATAAAATATTTATCCTTCTCTCAATAATATATACTAAAATCAAGTCCAGGCAAATTAAGACTTCAATGTGAAAAGTAAAATAAAGACAACTTTTAGAAAATAGCATATATTGTAGGAGACTATCCTTTTTTTTTTTTTTTTTTTTAAAGATTTTATTTCATTATTTTTTGAAAGAAGGGAAGGGAGAGAGACAGAGAGGGAGAGAGACATCCATGTATGGTTGCCTTTCACCTGCCTCCAGCCACAGACCTGACTGGAGACCTGGTTTGCAACCTGGTTATGTGCCCTGGCTGGGGAATCAAACCTGCGACCTTTGGGTTCGCAGGCCGGTGCCTTATCCACTGTGCTACCAGCCAGGGCTGGAGACTATCTTTTATGATCTCAGAATAAGGAAGGATTTCTTAAACAAGACACAGAAAGTACAATTAACAATGGATAACCTTACCTACATTCAAATGACCAAATTTTATTATTCCAAGGACAACATAAAGAGGATAAAATGACAAATCATAAACTGGGAGAAGATGTTTGCAACTTGTGTAACTGAAGAGGCAATGATAACCATAAAATATAATGAACTCTCAAAGATGAAAAAAGAAAAAAGCACAATAGAAAAATGAGCAAGAACCAGTTGTCACACAGAAGAAAATGAATGGTCAATAAATATATGAAAAAAAACCCAAAACATTCAACTTAAATTGAGCAGTACAAACTAAAAATATGTGGAAGGACTGCAGATGATTTTGTGTATTTGTAGGGTTCTGAAGACATATGGGCATACCTGGTAGAGTTGGGCACATGCATACCCTCCCTTAACGCTACCCAGAGGTAGCGGATCTGAAAGTGGGGTCTTTGGGCCACTCGTATCAGCATCATCTGAGAACTTGTTAGAAATGTAAGTTCTGAGACCCTACCCAAAATCTACTAAATAAAACTCCAATGGCAGGACCCAGGAGTTTGTGTTTTACTAAGCCATCCAGGTGACTCGGATGCTGCCAAAATTTGAGTCACAGTAAAAGGTACCCACAGAATTTTTTTTATAACAAAAATGAAGCATTGTACATGTCCAGTCACAGGATGGATAAACAAAGAATACACTACAGCTCAAAAAAGGGAGTGAACCAAATTTTGTGTTCATTAAGAGGGAAGAATCTCAAAAACAATGTTGAGTTTAATAAGTCAGAAGGATACACACATTATAATTCCATGTACATGAAATAGAAAACCAACAGTGTGTCTTTTAGAGATAAAGGCATTAAAACTGTAACAAAAAGTGAGAGGATTAACCCAAAATTCAGAATAGCAGTTGCCTGGGGAGGGGAGCTGACAGAGGGGTATGTGCTTGAGGAAGGGCACAGTCAGCTTCTAAGATACTTACTGGTCATGCTCTGATCCTTTACTAGATGACAGGTATGTGATTGTTCATGTTAAATTTTTTTTTCATTTAATTTTATTGTTGTTGTATTACATCCATCCCCTTTTTACTCCCCTTTGTCCCCTTCCCCACCCAGCCACCCACCCACTCCCCTCTAAAGTCAGTCCCACTTGTTGTCCATGTCCATGGTTCTTCCACGCTAGTTCCTTGACTAAACTGCTCCCCTTCTTTGCCTCCTCCTACCCGCCCCCCTTGCCCACTGAAGGTCTATTCATTGTATTCATGTATCTGGTTCTGTTTTGCTTGTTTTGTTCATTATTGTCTTGGATTAGGTGAGATCATATGATATTTGTCTTTCACTGGCTGGCTTATTTCACTAAGCATAATGCTTTCCAGTTCCATCCATGTTGTTGCAAAGGGTAAGGGTTCCTTCTTTCTTTCTGCTGTGTGGTATTCCATTGTATAAATGTACCAAAGTTTTTCGGTCCAATCATCCACTGATGGGCACTTACACTGTTTCCAGCACTTGGCTATTGTAACTAGCGCTGCTATGAACATAGGGGTACGTAGGTTCTTATGAATTGGTGTTTCAGGGCTCTTTGGGTATAGTAATAAGATCACTTTAAAGCATATAGTAATAAGATCACTTTAAAACATTCGTAAGTTTAAGTTGGTTCTTATCCATTCGGCTGCCCTATGTCTTTTGATTGGTGCATTTAATCCATTTACCTCTGTATCTGCATTTCTATCTGTTTCTGTTTCTTCATCTTCTTAAAGCAGACCCTTTAGCATCTCTTGCAATGCTGGGTTGGTGGAGAAGTATTCTTTTAGGCTTCTTTTGTCTGGGAAGCTCCTTATTTCACCTTCCATTTTGAATGATAGCCTTGCTGGGTAGAGTATTCTTGGTTGGAGGCCTTTGTTTTTCATTGCTTGAAATATTTTTTGCCATTCCCTTCTGGCTTGTGTTTCTGTGGAGTAATCAGGTGATAACTTTATGGGAGCCTCTTTATATGTTATTAGCTGTTTCTCTCTTGCTGCTTTTAGGATTCTCTCCTTGTCTTTGAAATGTGCCATTTTCATGATGATGTGTCTTGGAGTGGGCCTGTTTAGGTTCCTCTTCCTTGGGACCCTCTGTACCTCCTGAATTTGCATGACATTTTCTCTCCTCAAGTTAAGGAAGTTTTCTGTCACTACTTTTTCAAAGAGGTTTTCTATCTCTTCCTCCTCTTCTCCTCTGGTATCCCTATGATACAGATGTTATTATGTTTCATGTTGCCCTGCCCCTTTCTTAGAATCTCTTCATTCTTTTTCAGTCTTTTTTCATTTTGTTGCATTGCCTGGGAATTTTTTTCTACATTGACATCCAGCTTGATGATCCAGTCCTCTGCTTTCTCTAGCCTGCTTTTGATTCCTTCTACTGTGTTCTTCAATTCAGAAATGGTATTCTTCATTTCCTCCTGGCTCTTATTGATGGTGTCTATGCTGTTTTTAATGCTGGTGTAGTTCTCAGTACGTTCCTTGTAGCTTTCCTGGAGTTCTTTGTAGTTCTCCTGGAGTTGTTTGTAGTTTTCTTGGAACTCACTGAGCTCATTGAGCTTCTCTATCATCATTATTTTGAATTCCATGTCTGAGTGTGTTTGCCTCTATTTCATTTTGCACTCTTCCTGGGGATTCCTCCTTTCCTTTCACTGAGGGTTTTTTTCTTTGTCTCCCCATTTTAGGTGACTCTTGTTTATTTCTTCTTAAAGTGGTCTGCTTTGACTTACTGTCTTAGTGGTGTGACCTTCTGTGGTGTAGAGGTGCACTTTTTTTACTTTCTGGATCTGTGCTTGGTGACGTGAGCTTGCGTCTGAGTCCAGGCCTAGTCAGTTGGAGACTACCAGGATCCACTGTCTTTGTCTCCTTCCGTTGTTAATCCAGTCAGTCTGTGATCAGTGGTCAGTTTTAGGCACCTCTGGGCTGGTTAGATGAATTCAGTTATTAATACAATCAACCTGTGATCTGAGGTCAGGTTTAGGCACTGCTGGGTGGGGCAGATTAATTCCTCTGGGTGGGGCTGTGGCTTCCTCTCAGGCTCCCGCCCTTTGGAGAAGAGTGGTCTGCTGGCTGTATGGGGGATGGGTCAGCACTGGACTCACAGGCTCCTCCTTCAACTCTCCCCCTAAAGCCACTGACCCAAACCCTCCTTAAGTGTCTCTAGTCCACTAGTCCCTCTGCTGAAGCCCAGGGTAGGTAGGTGGGTGCTACTGTACTTTCGTGTGTGTTCCCTTTAAGAACTCAGTCTCTGTCAAGCCGGCTAAACCTGGTGGCTTTTTGCTTTTCACAGCTGGGTGCTGTTTTACTCTCAGCTGTGTTGCTGTGGGCTGGGAAGCCCAGTTGGGGGTTTAGATCCCATGCTTCTCAGGTGGAACCCCCAGCTGCTGGGATGTTTCTCTGTCCCTTCAGCTGCCGCCTGTGGGACCCCTGCCAACGTCTTCGCCTGTGGGACGTCCTACAGTCACATTGTGACGAATTGGCTCTTCTGTTCTGTCTCTGGTAATAAGACTTCTCTCCAGTTGGTGTTCTGTTGGTTATTCTGGGTGATTTTTCCCCAATTGAGTTGTAATTCCAGTTTGGTGTTGGGAAGAGATTCGTGTAGCTCAGTTTACTCCTATGCCATCTTGGTTCTCCTCATGTTATTTTTAAGTGGCACATATGTTATATGCATTCATTTGTATGTAAACTGAGAGGCAGTGTTGTCTAGTGGTTAACAGCATGGAATCTGTCATCAGACTGCCTGAGCTCAGATTCTGGTTCTATTCCTTTTATACGTGTGACCTAGGAGAAGTTTCTTACTCCTGTAGTGCCTGAGACTCTGCATCTGGAAAGTGGGGGTTCCAACCATACCTGCCCCACACATGGATATCAAGGGAAGTACCTGCTATATTACGAGCACCAGTGGGTGTTTGTTGTTAATTATTATTGTTGCTACTTTTGTATGTTTTACATATTTCACAGCAACCCAAAAAATTGCTTCAGGAAAAAAGTGAAGCTAGACTGTCTTTCTTCAAATTGTTTGGTGTAATAATTTTGCTCAGGTGTGAAGGAATTAATAGGACTGCACTTAAAGATTCTTTTTTGAATGTATGTTTTTCCTGTTGAGGTTTTAGCTTTCATCTGTACTTTATATTCTGCTTGTTAGCAACATTCTTACGTTGATTTCCTATGATTATTTTTATAAAGCTTTCCAAAGCTGACAGGTATGAGTGAAAAGGCACCCAGCATTTTATTTTTAAATCTCTCCAAGCTGGCCTGGTCTTGCTCACCAGCCTGTATCTCTCTATGGCAATGAACCTTCCCTCCAGGGTGTGCTGACCCGTGGGCAGTGTGTCCTGGGCAGGTGCAGCCTGGGCCAGAGCAGGCTCCTGGGTTCGTAAGACGTGTTCTCACTGCAGCATGCTTATCGTGATCTCTGTGGGGCACACAGGGCAGGAGTGAAAAAGGTCTTCGTTTGCCCTTCAGGGCAGATTGCAAACCAAAGCCTGAAAAAGAATCTTATATATCAGACAAATGAAAAGAGTTGAATGAAAAAGCTACAAAATGAACAGTTTTATTGATAACACACAGAATATCAGGCTAAAGGACAGTAAAATTCTGGTTGATTTTTGAGACCTTCAGACAAGTCAGAACTTTGGGGTGAGGCTGTTCTTCTTCGTCAAAGGACTCTCATTCAGATTCATTTATTTGGGAAATATTAAGGACCTATTATTTTATGAGCTAAGACCTGCTAGACCCTGGGGAAGAATCTGAAGAAAATAGACCTGGTCCCTGCCCTCTTAGAGCTTAAAGTCCAGAGGAGGTTGCAGAAGCATAAGAAAATTACGAGTGAATAAATACAAATAAGCCAATAATAAGTATAGTGAGGAGGGGGAACCTGGTGCATTCCAAGAACCCAGGAGTCAATACGGTTGACTCACTGTATGGCAGTCAGTGACTGAGGAGTGAGAGGTAAGCGGGCCAGGTCATATTGCACCTTATGAACTCACACAACTAATGAATATGAAAATTAGTTGTAGGAAAGGAAGTCTGTGATGATGATACAGAATTTACACAATTTGTTCACTGCGATCCCTAATCAGCAAGCATTCTATACAATCTGATGGCAAAAGACATGAGATGTGAGTTGTTTCTCTACCCACATGTGCTCCTTAGTAATTTAAATGGTGTTGGAAAATCAGAGAAATTGAATTAGAAGCACAACTAGGAATTATACAAAATGATGTCCTCTTTCGTGTGTGATGTATTTGCACATATCTGTGTAAAATTTGAAAGGAGGGCACCATACGTGTGTCATGGCTCAGTGTCTGCTTGAGAGGCCTGTGGATGGCAAGCCCAGCCCTGAAGCCACAATGACAGGAGGGTGCCTAATGGTGCCCTCTTGACAGGAAGCTGTTCTGATCTTATCATGAAAAATAGAAATATGAGTTAAAGTCATTCGTCCTGATAAATTTGGACCTAAATCATAATCTCTGTGATGAAGAAAGACTCACTCTAATTCCAGAGGCTCTATGAGCCCCTCCTCAGCAAGGAGGATTTGTTTCTCCCCAAATGTAGCCCAGGACCCCAGGTGTGTCTAGTCAGTCATGGGAGTCGGGGAGGGGAGTCCCTGGGTCCAAGCCTGAGGGGGCTGTCAGCCTGCTGTTGGACAGACTGAGAAAGGAGAGGTGTTCTCCCCAGGATGGACACTCTGAGAGAGAGGAACAACAAAATGTTTCTTCATTTGAGGTTTTGAGTGGGCCTGTTTGACTTGGAGGTTTGCCAGGCTCACCAAGTTTTGTCTAGAAATTCAGTAGGACAGAAAGGGGCAGGCATTAGTTCTGTGACAGTCAAGACTTTTGACTTTTGCTGTTTAATTATTTGGCTTTGTTTATATTATGTGTAAAGGGGGGGGGGTTCCTTTGTTTTTTATTTTTATTTTTCCTCTTAGTGACAGCCATTCTCAACAAACTGCCAGTATTCCTCTCATGACATCGTTTCCAACAACAAATTTAAAATAGCATCACACTCTCCAGAGTGAGTAGTGAGCAAAGAGATGATTAGCATAAAGATATGTTTGCGAAGTTCTGACCCTTGAGCAGAAATGTGCAAAAGTTAACTATGATCTTCTTGACCCCAGTGCATTAAGTCCTTTTGCTATTCTGAACTGTCTTAACAAAGGAACTAGAAAATTAAAAGGTTTTGTGGACAAGCCTGAATATGAGTATGGTGGCTTTTTTTTTTTCCTCTCTCTCTCCTTTTTATTGGAGTTTGCCCTGAAGTGTAGCAGAGTTGGCAGTTATGTGAATGTGGGGTCATGAAATGAACTGTTCTTAGGAAATACACCAAGCTAACATTCTAAAGTGGGGTGGCTGAAGTCACAGCGGTTAGGCTATAGTTCTCTGTAATTCCAGGACAATTTTCTTTTGAGGCCTAACGATCCTGCACAATTTGCAGAGGGTGCTCAGGGGAAAACCCAGAAAAGGTTTTCTGAGGCCACAGATCCCCTTCACTAGGAGTGAGTCTCCTGAATAAGACTATTCAAGATGGAGGCAAATAGGGAAACACTCAACGAAGATGTTTGGTACTTTGTCAGAAATAAATAAATTATTAATATTGCTAAAAGGAAAGGACATGAGCAAAGCCAAGAAAAACAAAGGCCAAAGAATAGTTAACCGAACATGAAAATGTGGCATGGATTTGTAACTGACCAAAAAATGGAGGTTCTGCTGCCTGAAACCACAAAAGCCAAACTTGTGAGTCATGCTGGTGCAAATAGAAAGAGTTTTTGTTTCAGGTGCCACGCAACCTGGGAGAATGGTGGACTCCGTCACAAAGACCATTTCCTCTCTCTTCCATGGAAAAAGCCCAACCATCCTCAGCAAGACCAAGACAAAAGCCGGTGTCCAAAGTTCCTACTCCATTTCAAAGCACGATCCTTTGGAGCCCACCGGCCACCTCTGAGTTACCCATCCAGGTAGTTTAGCTTGTCAGCTGCTGTGCATTTCAGGCTCTCCCCTCCATGGGTATGGAGTCTGCATGGCCATGGGCCATGGAGCTGCCGGGTCGCATGGTCGCATGCTCCTGGGTGAGAGAGCACACACATGCACCAGTGAGTGCATCACCAGGTGGGCGAGAGAGAGGCCCTTCTGGAGGCCAGGGAAAGAACAGGTCAGGGTACCATGCAAGAGCAGGTACCATCAACAAGAGAGAGTGGAAGTTTCTTTGTCCCACTGGGATTACATTAGATTGGGCTTGGGATGGACCGACCAGGTGCTTTCTGAAACTGACCAATCACCTTCCCACACTTTCTTGTGCTTTGGGTAGGTCCAGTCCCCAACCAATCTCTTCTTTCCCTAGGCTAGAGTGACAGGTCTCTTTGGCCCAGCATCTCCCCCTGTACGTGTGCCTGCCTTCCCCTGGTCCTATTCCCAATCTGGTAATAGGAGGGAAGGGAACGGCTTTGTTCTCTGTACAATTATCCTGCTGTGTTTTCACACAAAGAACCTCCCTTGCTGCCATCTGGGCCGAGGGAGAGACTCCTTAGCACTCCGACAGACTTTTCCCGTAACAGGTTCACATTCCCAATGCTCAGGCAGAACTTTGCAAGGCTTTGCTCCCCATTCCTTCATTTCCCAAAACCTGCCTGAGCAAATCTCATCTCTGTAACTTGGTCCTCATGGTCCTTGGCCCCCCTGCCATGGCACTCGAGGGGCTTATTATGGGGTATTAAGTCTGTAAGTACCAATATATACTGTAAACTCTGGAGAGCGCTTCCCTAATGAGGGAAGCTTTCTTGATGGTCACGTTTCCAATGCTGTTCCTCATGTCCGTGTTATCTGAGGCCCAGAAAACTGTGTGCCTTGATACGAAAGAGAGTGATCAGTGGAAAATTAAAAGTAAAACACCCACCAAACACTGACAGCAGGAGACTAATGTAGGCATCAAATACTAGTTTGTATTACTTGATAATATGAAGTTTATTTTGGCAAAAGACAAAGGTTCTTTTTGTGAAATCTTTCCATGAAGTTAGCTTAACTGATTTCTAGCAGCACCATATGGTTTGCAAAAACTAGGCTTCAAATGCAAAGAGAAAGCCACCCTCCTCCCCCAGTCAATTATAGGTCTTCCAAACAGCATCATTTGTGTCTGATCTGGAGTTTGAAAACTAGATAAAATCTGCATTTTTGTTTCTTTCTCAATGTTCAGCACATTTGGGTCCATGGGAACCTAGAGGTCAGCCTGTGATCCTGCTCGGGGCAGCCTCTGAATAGCACTCCGCCAGACCCATCTCCCCCCAGGGCTGCGTATGTGGCATTGGAGCCTGGCTATGTGGCCACTTAGCTGGAACATCAGGGAGTTGCAAAGGGCTTTCCAGGGAGGATTGAGGAGATGGTCTATTGTGAACACCCATACTGATTGTTGCTGTAGGGCAGAGGTGAGCAGTGCCTTGTGGGCATTCTGACCCTCTCATGTTGGGGTGGGGACCTCTCCCCAGTCTGTGACCTTGTACCTGCAGGCTGGCACACACAGACCGCAGTGGGACACAGTGACAGTGGTACAGACAGCAGCTTCATTATTTCAGTATCTCAGAATATTCCGCCAGAGTGGAGTCCTCACACCTTGGGCAGGGGACAGAGGCTGACATGAGTGGCTTCAGAGCAGGGCAAGGGACTTGGGTGGCTCAGCTCCCAACAGTGAGCCGAAGACCTGATTCCTCCTGGATAAGTTAGTTTCTGTGACTGAGCACAACAAAGAGCCAGCCCTCTCCAAGTCCCCTCTTACCCTCGCCCACCCAGTCACCATAGATCTGCCACTGTTCCAAGGCTTGGGAGAGCTTTTCCATCTCTTAAAACTAAGCCTGCTCAGAATGCAGAGAGGATTCTTCCTCCTATTCCCATCTCACTCTATTACTTCAGGGCATCAGCAGATGGAGGCTGCCTTTTTTATGCAAATATTTGGAACACATTAATCCCCCAGTTCCTGCCACCTACCCTCCCTCTTGTAGGGCCCTGCCTGTACCATCCAAAAGGCAAACAGAAGTTCCCACCCAGCTAGAACTATTGAAGACTTTCAGGCAAGTTCAACCTGAGGCCTGAAGTTGGCTTATTTATGACAATCCAGCGCTGATTCAGATGTGGGCTGGTGGGAAACAAGATTTTACAAGAAGTGGATGGCTTAAGACAAAAACGCTGCCTGGAGGAGAGAGCCATTTTATGTCTAATGAGGAGAATGAGAACTCGCTCACCTTTCTTGCCCTTTGACCAAGTGCCAGGCACTGTGTTGAATGCTTTATGGAAGGATCTCGTTCATTCCTGGCAGGAACCTTTGAGGTCTGCCCTGTCATTATTCCAGACTCACAAGACACAAAAGAAGGGCTCTAACAGGCTGAAGAGTTTTTCCAGAGCCACCATCTGGGTGGTGGTAAAGCCAGAATTGGACCCTAGGCAATGCGCGCCCACCCCCGGAGCCCTTTGTGTGCTCCACAGAGGAAGTGAAAGAAGAACTGCCAGGGAAACGGCGGGGACAGCAGAGACAGTGGAGGATTTATCAGTCTCCTTCCACCCTGACATTAGAGGCAGCGGTTGTGAAAGGAGCTTCTGGCCTTCCCATGGTTCTTCAACCCCTTCTGCCTTTTCTGTTTTTCTTCCCTCCCCTGCTGGCCTCTGCCCCGGCCTGAGACTTGAGCCACGCCCGGGAAGTGGGCCAAGTCAGGTCCCTCCCGGCAGCCATTTCTTTCAGCAGAGCTTTGCCGATCAATATTGAAAGCTTTAGCCGGAGAAGAAACATGTTCTCAAAACACAAAATTTGTTTCCCGGGGAAACTCTTCATCAGGAGAGGGGAGTACACCAAAGCACGCCAGCATTCCTCTAATGCGGTGACCTGACCGGCATTCTCAATCAGGCATTCAGTGAGGGCACCGCACGCTCCTCCTTCGGCGCCCAGCATCGCCGGCTCCTTGGCCTGCCTCGGGGACCCGGCTGGTGTGGCATGGAACCCTCGGCCCTTTCACTGCCTTCTTTGCTCTTCTCCTGCCTGTTTTGGCTCAGATTTTCTCCCGCCGCTTCCTGGACCCCTCAGGCTATGGACCCTGTTGAGCCTCACTACCAAACCAGCAGAGCCCTCTTGGTTTGCAGCCACACCAGCCAGTTTTTTTCATTGTCACCAAACCAGGTAGAAATCTGAGAACAAGATGGGCGAGAGGAGACAGCAGTTCTTTTCCTCCAGAGGGAGGTGTT